>CM060947.1:263584602-263767102 GCA_030765055.1 Mantis religiosa | reverse complement strand
TTCTCATATTTGTTTTTCTCAACCCAAAATTGGTAGGAACTACCTCATGAAGGGCTCGAAATATTCAAAAATTATTTTTTGTCGCCGAGTGTTATCAATGAAACCCCCACGCACCATATCACACTGTAAACACTAAATCTTTCTGTAATTTTGATTACCAGAAGAATTACTTAAAGACTTTGTTTAAAATGTCATTGTTAAATAGCTATTTCTGTTAGTAGTGAATCAAGACGTATATAATCAACGAGTGGAAGGTTTGTTAATTTCCGCGAGTGTATAAATAAGTCTTGTACCATACAATGTTTTATCTAACACTTACACTAATCATTAAAAACACTTACTACATTTTAAATTAAACTATAATATAATAGTAAAATTATTTGTAATGTTATTCTCTGGAATATAGAGTTATTTAGACCAAGGCCGGCTGTTAATATGAGACAATCGATGTTGGCTAGTCGTTTCTAGGTTAATTTGATTTTCATTTCACAAAGCTACATTGACGAATGTATTGTCAGTAGAATGTGAACTTAAAGGAAAATATTTGTTAATTACTGAATGAATACAAGTTGTAGCTGTACATTTCATTACTAAATGTTAAAACTACAATAAATATTATACTTGAAGTGTAGTCCTAGTGATTGTATTTTAATGATACTGTAGTTAAAGTGAAATTTTATCTATCCTTAATATTAAAACGTTACGTTAGTAGGGTAATTTATATAATTTAAAGTACAGCTTTACACATCCCCCAAGTCGTTATTCGGATGTTTTTCTTTCTCTACTATAAACTTGCAAAAGTAAGGCATTGTATTCCACTATGAATAATATCGCAATTCCGCTGTAAATTGACTCCTTTAATATAAAAAATGTAATGTTATACAAAATTAAGCTTTTCGACAGCTGCAAACAATTTGACTGAAAAATTAAAAGTAGATCATGAAGTAAAGTTTGTATTATGTCCAGATTAATATTTTGCTTAAATATTTAGATTAAATTTTTATTTGCATAAGGTAAACGCAGGTAAATTGGGTCTGTATTTTGAAAATGTTTCACAAAAACCCATTTGTGTAGCAAATATGAAAGCTTTTACCTTTCATGGAAACCTGGACATTGTAGAAATTTTAAATGTTAAATTTTTTAATCAAGAGGTCTCTCTATATGTACGTTTACATTTTAACTCCGAGCAAATTGCTGGAAAAATACTTCGCAGATAGCCGTGTCTGAAGAGAGTCATGACTTCGTCGTCTTTTAGCTTGCCTCTTGTGATGGAGTTCCGCAGACCAACAGTAATCCGCAAGCATTACTTCATTCCAACGGTCCTGATATCTTTGTTCCATAACAGAAATGTCCTGATGGAATCTCTCTCCATGTTCATCACTAACAGCTCCACAACTAGGAGGGAAAAAGTCTAGGTGGGAGTGGAGAAAATGGATCTTAAGGAACATGTTGTATCCAAGGTTACGGTAATTTTGCGGGAGCACTGTCACCAAATGCTTGTAGGTGGCATTTACGGTATTTTGACAGGTGTGCCAACTCCCAAAAAATTACCCCAAATTTAAAATCTTCACTCTAAAAATGAAATGTCAGTTTATCTTCAAAACAAGATATAATCGATCAATTTTATGGTGATTTTTCAATACAGCAGATGGAAATACTATTCACTATATAAATATATAATATAAATATAAAATATATAAAATATATAATATAAATTCACTATCTTTAAGCCCAAACATTTTCATTGTTACCCCGTGTAATAGGCAAAAGGAACAGATAATATCACCGTAGTTAGGTATTTGAATAATTAAAACCATAATAACGAAAAATAAAACGAGTGTGCTAATTGGAAACAAAAGTGTTAGGAGATGTTTCATTTAAGAACTGGTTCACAATTTCCTCTTTATTGTGAGTAGTAAAACGTAAATCATCAATAAATTAAATGTATTAACACGTAAATAATAAAATTATCACGAATTAAAATGACGTTTTGCGTTTATTTTCATTTACAACTTATAGGTTATATTTTTCCACAAACTGAAAGACCGATCGAGGGACAAGAAAATGTTTTAATATCAGTATCAATTGTGAGAAAACATTCGAAATAAATATGACGTAGTAAAATATATATGAATATATGTATGAACGTGCAATAAAATATGGAGTAATGAGTATATGTAAAGGAAACAAAATAGTGAAACAAAATGAACAGTGATTGTTATTTGATTTTACTTCCTTTATACATTCTTTATGTATAACCCACGGTCGCTAGTCCGTCGTCATTCAGTTGTTTCAGAGTATTTTCATTTGTGAGTACACCTTTGCCAGATTTCACCAAAAGATGTTAAGACTTAACACGAGTTTAGCAATATTTAAAACAAAAATTGCATTTCACCTACAAATGTTAGCGTAACAGTCGTGTTAAATCTCTTGTTAAACCAACACGCCAAATTTCCTATGTTAAGTCCTTAACAATTGTAAATGGTCAAGATGGCGGGCGTGAACGCAGCTGTTGATGTCGATTTGCTATACTTAAGACCGTCTAAAAGGCATTCGTAATAGAGTACGGCCTATGAGGAGAAATTATTTTGAGGAACTATCCGAAGAAAATTGTTTTACGGAGGTATAGACTGTCGAAACATGTTGCTATGAAGGTTACTACGGAAGTACAAGAGAGGTTAGAACATGCATCGAAAGGAATATGCCGATCTCGCCTTTGCTTCAAGTATTAGTAATTTTGCGATTTTATAATTCACTGAATTATGTGGATAATACTCTGTCCACCTCCCGTCTTGTAACGTTCAAGTCGCTCGTCACTTGTCCTTCTTCGCTCCTCGTTTTAAATTTACGTAATACTGAGTTAGAACATACATCGAAAGGAATATGCCGATCTCGCCTTTGCTTCAAGTATTAGTTATTTTGCGATTTTATAATTCACTGAATTATGTAGATAATACATTGTCCACCTCCCGTCTTGTAACGTTCAAGTCGCTCGTCACTTGTCCTTCTTCGCTCCTCGTTTTAAACTTACGTAATACTGAGTTAGAACATACATCGAAAGGAATATGCCGATCTCGTCTTTGCTTCAAGAATTAATAACTTTGCGATTTTATAATTCACTGAATCATGTGCATAATACATTATCCACCTCCCGTCTTGAAACGTTCAAGTAGCTTGCCTTTCTTCGCTCCTTGTTTTAAATTTACGTAATACTGAGTTAGAACATACATCGAAAGGAATATGCTGTTCTCGCCTTTGCTTCAAGAATTAATAACTTTGCGATTTTATAATTCACTGAATCATGTGCTTAATACATTATCCACCTCCCGTCTTGAAACGTTCAAGTAGCTTGCCTTTCTTCGCTCCTTGTTTTAAATTTACGTAATACTGAGTTAGAACATACATCGAAAGGAATATGCCGATCTCGCCTTTGCTTCAAGTATTAATAACTTTGCGATTTTATAATTCACTGAATCATGTGCATAATACATTATCCACCTCCCGTCTTGAAACGTTCAAGTAGCTTGCCTTTCTTCGCTCCTTGTTTTAAATTTACGTAATACTGAGTTAGAACATACATCGAAAGGAATATGCCGATCTCGCCTTTGCTTCAAGTATTAATAACTTTGAGATTTTATAATTCACTGAATTATGTGGATAATACATTGTCCACCTCCCGTCTTGTAACGTTCAAGTCGCTCGTCACTTGTCCTTCTTCGCTCTTCGTTTTAAATTTACGTAATACTGAATTAGAACATGCATCGAAAGGAATATGCCAATCTCGCCTTTGCTTCAAGTATTAATAACTTTGTGATTTTATAATTCACTGAATTATGTGGATAATACATTGTCCACCTCCCGCCTTGAAACGTTCAAGTCACTTGTCCTTCTTCGCAACTCGTTTTAAATTTAAGTAATACTGAGTTAGAACATACATCGAAAGGAATATGCCAATCTCACCTTTGCTTCAAGTATTAATAACTTTGTGATTTTATAATTCACTAAATTATGTGGATAATACACTGTCCACCTCCCGTCTTGAAACGTTCAAGTCGCTCGTCACTTGTCCTTCTTCGGTCCTCGTTTTAAATTTGCGTAATACGTTTCTTGTTTCTAGTAATGACAGATGCATTTGAATTAAGCTTGTTTCCAATTTTTTCCCACGTGACATCTTTCTCTTTTACATTCACGGCATCCGTCCTATTTTCCACGTCACCAATTCAATTAACAATCCTTTCTCCATTTATAAGAAATTTTTTTCGCGGCTTTTGTTTATGATTTTGTTTATCCGCCATTTTTAGCTCTGTGCAGACTGCGGTGCAGACGAAAATGAAAACAAAAGCGCATCGCAGTCATCCACAGCCTTCTATAGATGTAATACTTACAAGTTTCTTGGCGTTAGCACGTGTTTGTTAACATTTTCAGAAAACAGGTTGGAGAAATGTAAGAAAGTGTTATCTCTGTTACAATTGTTACGTTACATTTGTTAACATCGATTTTAACATCTGTTGGTGAAATCGGGCATTAGCGTAAGGCATGAAATGTAGCTCGCAACTGAACTCTTTCCGTAAGAATGAGTGTCAACATTAAAATGTTAAAATTATTTTTAAGAATCATTTATAATAAATAGCTTTTAAGTATTCACTTCTGTCGTGTGGCTTTAAGCACACACAATTATTTTTAATTTTTCCATTTATACCGCGGCTTCAGCTGCAGTGATCGGTTCAGTTATCTTCGGAACAGGTTGCTTTATGGCAAGATGTTAACTGTTGTTGATTATCTTTTGTTTACATATTGGATCTCTCAGGCACACACGCATTCACACTTTCATTCGTAGTTCAAGAATCTGAGAAGGTTAGAGAATAATCTTGACTACAGAAATATCTTCCAATCCCCAGCTCGGAATCAACCCGTGTCCCATTTACACAGTACGTACAGTTTTTGATTAATTAGAGCCAACTGAAAAATTCAATGCCATGGCCGGGATTTGAACCACGGATCTACTGGCTTCCGTCCAGTCGCTCTGACCCTTGAGCTACCATGGTCAACGTGCCTTCCTGACATTAAATTCTCCAATTGACTCATTATATTTCCTGGTGGACCACTTAAGGTTCTCATATTTGAGACAACTGGACGGGAACCAGTAGATCCGTGGTTCAAATCCCGGCCATGGCATTGAATTTTTCAGTTGGCTCTAATTAATCAAAAATCACCCATATACCGGAGTAATGTATTTAAAAGGATTAATTCTTTAAGGATTAATTCCTCAATATAAATTTACATTAAAAAATAATCTACGATAAAAAATCCTGGTAATTAAGTACTTACAATAGTAAGTCGCCACAAGTAGTTGTCTCAAATATGAGAACCTTAAGTGGTCCACCAGGAAATATAATGAGTCAATTGGAGAATTTAATGTCAGGAAGGCACGTTGACCATGGTAGCTCAAGGGTCAGAGCGACTGGACGGAAACCAGTAGATCCGTGGTTCAAATCCCGGCCATGGCGTTGAATTTTTCAGTTGGCTCTAATTAATCAAAAATCACCCATATACCGGAGTAATGTATTTAAAAGCATTAATTCTTTAAGGATTAATTCTTCAATATAAATTTACGTACAGTTTTGTTTGTACATGTGAAAGGCGCCATACAATTACTCTTATATATTGTTCCATTGGGATTATAACGTGCTTATTCAGCCATGAACCAGCGATGACTATCTCACAGCAGAATTTCCTGAAATTTCCAATAATTTACACCCAGTCTGGAAATGTGCAGGTCTGCAAGTTACACACGTCACCATCAACAAAAAATGGAAAACAATTCGTTTTGTTTTTTGCAGAACCGCCGCGAGGACTGTACTTGGCAGTGGACGGCCGGCGCTTGGACCCCGGTAACGCCTTCCTGCCACTCAAGGAGGGCGCCGAGTTGGCAGTTAGCTGTGTGGTGGAGGGCGGGCACCCCCCTGCAGCCCTAGCCTGGCGCCTGGACCCTCCACATCATCTCAACACATCCAGCGGGCCTGGACCACACTCCAGCGAGGCTCATCTCGGCACAGTGCTGCGAGGCCATCACAATGCTACAGTCACTTGTCTGGCTCATCACCAGGCCTTGCTGCAGCCGCTCAACCAGTCTCTGAGGCTTCATGTTCAATGTAAGTAAACACGACTCTCTGGCTACCAGGCTCATAGAGACCTACAAGTCACATAATGTTAGTTATTTGTCTGACTGTAGACTCTCAACCAGTCTCTGACGCTTCATGTTCAATGTAAGTACACATGACTCTCTGGTTACCAGGCTCAGAGAGATCTGCAAGTCACATAACATAACAGCTATTTGCCTGCCTGCAGCTGCTCAACCAATCTTTGAGGCTTCATGTTCAATGTAAGTAAACACGGCTCTCTAGCTACCAGGCTCAGAGAGACCTGCAAGTCACATAATGTTAGTTATTTGTCTGACTGTAGACTCTCAACCAGTCTTTGAGGCTTCATGTTCAATGTAAGTACACACGACTCTCTAGCTACCAGGCTCAGAGAGACCTCCAAGTCACTAACATTACAGCTATTTGCCTGCCTACAGCCGCTCAACCAGTCTCTTAGGCTCCATGTTCAATGTAAGTACACACGACTCTCTGGCTACCAGGTCCAGGGAGACCTGCAAGTCTTAACATAGCATTACAGCTATTTGTCTGGCTGCAGCCGCTCAACCAGTCTCTGAGGCTCCATGTTCAATGTAAGTACACACGACACTCTAGCTACCAGGCCCAGAGAGACCTGCAAGTCACATAACATTACAGCTATTTGTCTGGCTGCAGCTGCTCAACCAGTCTCAGAGGCTCTTTGTTCAATGTAAGTACACACGACACTCTAGCTACCAGGCCCACAGAGACCTGCAAGTCACATAACATTAAAGCTATTTGCCTGCCTGCAGCTGCTCAACCAGCCTCTGATCATCTTTGTTCAATTTACGAGGGCTGTTCAATAAAGAATGATCATAATTTTGTTACGGTCATAATTTTTCGCACTAAAATTGAACCTTATTATATTCTGTTAGCTTAATGTGAAACAAACACGCCGTAGTAGCTTCATTGCCGGTACTCCTGGTTCCCGCCTGTGAGAACCAGGCAAGTTCAGGCCTGTTTAGTATCGCCTACCGCTGTAATGGAGGTAACATACACTTAAAATTGGTGTTAGAGGACGATCCGGAGTTTCTTTCAAACATAATCACTGCTGATGGAACTTGGCTACATCATTTTGATCCTGAGAGCAAACAGCAAAGCTCAGTGTGAAAATCTCCTTCATCACGAACCACCAAAGAAGCAAAAGTGGTTGCTTCAGTTGGGAAAGATATGGTCATCTCATTCTTTGATATACATGGAATGGTTTATCAGCATGTTGTACCTGCACACACATCAGTAACCGGACAATACTACAGGGATGTCCTGAAAACATTGCAAGTCCATATCAGGCACAAAAGACCACATTTCCGTGAAGCACGCTGGATGCTGCAACACGACAATGCGCGGCCGCATATTGCCAATGTTGTTGCTGAATATCTTGCAAAAATCGAAGTGAAGTGCATCCCTCACCCTCCCTATAGTCCGGATTTAGCTCCATGTGACTTTTTTGTATTCCCTAACTTGAAGAAATGCCTTCGTGGGAGGCATTATCCATCATCAGAAGCAGTGGTGTAGACTGCGGTGCTGATTTTGAAGGATCTCTCAAAAACTGGTTTCCAGCATGTCTTTGAAGACTGACAGAAACGCTGGGACAAGTGCATCGCATTCAGGAGAGACTATTTGGAGAAGGACCATCAAAGTTATGAGGATTATTAAAGGTACGTTATCAAAAAGCATGTGATCATTCTTTATTGAACAGCCCTCGTAAATACACACGGCTCTCTGGCTCTCAGACTTAGACAAAGCTGCAAGTTAACCCTAGAATCATTTGTCTGCGTCATTTGTCCGCTCAACAAATCTGTGAGGCTCCATAATCAAGTACACACGGCTCTCTGGCTCTCTAGTTCAGAGAGAGCTTGTTGAGAACTGCAGCGCAGATAAGATTAGTGGGACAACCGTTCTTCTCCATATGTCTATGGTAGGCTGAGGCTGCAAAGGTAGAACACAGGATTTCATTAACAGGTCTTTGGCTTACATGTCAATGCTCTACAGCTCAGTTACCATAGTAATATGTAGGTACAATGACAAATATTTAAAAGGAACTGCAAAAAATGTTGTCTCCACAATTTACAACGTTGCTGTAACAGATGGTCCAACTGTAGAATGTGCCAGTGTCTAACTTGAAGCGGAATTTGTGTTGAACATTTTCAATACTTCCTACTCTAATTCTAACTCTTCCGTATCAGCATACGTCGTAACAAATACTCTAATCTCAAACGTCACCATAAACAAAATAAAGTGAAGAGATATCTGTCCCCATAGCAACCAAACCTTATCTTTCAATAATAGATCTAACGTAACATCTGGTAGCTATGCTCTTTTTGCTTAGCAGAAAAGACAAAATAACATCAAGGAGAATGACTTTCCATTTGAGAAGAAATGTAAGTATTAACAATACGAGTAAATAAACGGTAAAATGTATTTTAAATAAATTGTATGCTTTTACAAATCTACCTTTTCATGTAGAAATATCTTTTCTGCCTCTTACTGAATACCAGTTATACAACAGCCTTCTAATGGTGTTCCCACACAATGCAATTTACCAGGAAAGTACGTTAAATAAGCGGCAATTAATTCAAAATCGGTACAGACGTGCATTTAGGTTAGAGGCCATTCCACAAAAATAAAGGACTTTTATATGGTTTTCAAAAACGTCACACAATAAAATTAATGCCTGAAAATTCAATCACATCCCCCTCTCAAAATACTACATTAAACCTACCAGAACATTAAGAAGGTTTAAGTTTGGCTTTTTATTTATGAAACACCCTTTAGGTGGTGATGAAAGTAGCCAGCGTTTCCTTTTGACACACATGGTGTTGCACTCTCTGTGCTAGTCAAAGGATGGCCGTCACGTGACTAAAGCTCCAGGATTTAAGTGCATCCGCTCAGTTCGATCCCTAGGGCTTTACCAGCACACGTGTGGACACAGATAGAAACATAGGCACCAAAAAGACGCTGAAAATAAGAGTAAACTAATGCAAGAACAAGGAAACGAAAAACAGAGAGTGAATAACCAAAAATAGGATTATTACAAAAATTCCATACCAAGAAATCACTAGATATACACATTTGCGCATAATAAAACATGATTAGAAAAACGTCCTTGGGTATATGTGTTTCCTGTAGACCATATAATCAAAAGAAGCAACAGTAATAACGTACAAATGAGTACAGGGTCCATAGAGCTTAGAGTAGCCAGACATTCATCTTTCAGGATAAGAGAAAACATCCAACGTTAAGTCATATCGGACGATGAATGAAATAATGTTCAAATGAGTACAGGGTACATAGAGCTTAGAGTTAACAGACATTCATCTTTCAGGATAAGGGAAAACATCCAACGTTAAATCACATCGGACGATGAATGAAATGGTGTTCAAATTAGTACAGGGTACATAGAGCTTAGAGTTATCAGACATTCATCTTTCAGGATAAGAGAAAACCTCCAACGTTAAGTCATATCGGACGATGAATGAAATGATGTTCAAATGAGTACAGGGTACATAGAGCTTAGAGTTACCAGACATTCATCTTTCAGGATAAGAGAAAACCTCCAACGTTAAGTCAATTCGGACGATGAATGAAGTGATGTTCAAATGAGTACAGGGTACATAGAGCTTAGAGTTAACAGACATTCATCTTTTAGGATAAGAGAAAACCTCCGACGTTTAGTCATATCGGACGATGAATGAAATGATGTTCAAATGAGTACAGGGTACATAGAGCTGAGAGTTAACAGACATTAATCTTTTAGGATAAGAGAAAACATCCGACGTTTACTCATATCGGACGATGAATGAAATGATGTTCAAATTAGTACAGGGTACATAGAGCTTAGATTTACCAGACATTCATCTTTCAGAATAAGAGAAAACCTCCAACGTTAAGTCATATCGGAAGATGAATGAAATGATGTTCAAATTAGTACAGGGTACATAGAGCTTAGATTTACCAGACATTCATCTTTCAGAATAAGAGAAAACCTCCAACGTTAAGTCATATCGGAAGATGAATGAAATGATGTTCAAATTAGTACAGGGTACATAGAGCTTAGAGTTATCAGACATTCATCTTTCAGGATAAGAGAAAACCTCCAACGTTAAGTCATATCGGACGATGAATGAAATGATGTTCAAATGAGTACAGGGTACATAGAGCTTAGAGTTACCAGACATTCATCTTTCAGGATAAGAGAAAACCTCCAACGTTAAGTCAATTCGGACGATGAATGAAGTGATGTTCAAATGAGTACAGGGTACATAGAGCTTAGAGTTAACAGACATTCATCTTTTAGGATAAGAGAAAGCCTCCGACGTTTAGTCATATCGGACGATGAATGAAATGATGTTCAAATGAGTACAGGGTACATAGAGCTGAGAGTTAACAGACATTCATCTTTTAGGATAAGAGAAAACCTCCGACGTTTAGTCATATCGGACGATGAATGAAATGATGTTCAAATGAGTACAGGGTACATAGAGCTTAGAGTTACCAGACATTCATCTTTCAGGATAAGAGAAAACCTCCAAAGTTAAGTCATATCGGACGATGAATGAAATGATGTTCAAATTAGTACAGGGTACATAGAGCTTGGAGTTAGCAGACATTCATCTTTCAGGATAAGAGAAAACCTCCAACGTTAAGTCATATCGGACGATGAATGAAATGATGTTCAAATTAGTACAGGGTACATAGAGCTTGGAGTTAGCAGACATTCGTCTTTCAGAATAAGAGAAAACCTCCAACGTTAAGTCATATCGGACGATGAATGAAATGATGTTCAAATTAGTACAGGGTACATAGAGCTTGGAGTTAGCAGACATTCATCTTTCAGGATAAGAGAAAACCTCCAACGTTAAGTCATATCGGACGATGAATGAAATGATGTTCAAATGAGTACAGGGTACATAGAGCTTAGAGTTAACAGACATTCATCTTTCAGGATAAGAGAAAACCTCCGACGTTTAGTCATATCGGACGATGAATGAAATGATGTTCAAATTAGTACAGGGTACATAGAGCTTAGATTTACCAGACATTCATCTTTCAGAATAAGAGAAAACCTCCAACGTTAAGTCATATCGGAAGATGAATGAAATGATGTTCAAATTAGTACATGGTACATAGAGCTTAGATTTACCAGACATTCATCTTTCAGAATAAGAGAAAACCTCCAACGTTAAGTCATATCGGAAGATGAATGAAATGATGTTCAAATTAGTACAGGGTACATAGAGCTTGGAGTTAGCAGACATTCATCTTTCAGAATAAGAGAAAACCTCCAACGTTAAGTCATATCGGAAGATGAATGAAATGATGTTCAAATTAGTACAGGGTACATAGAGCTTGGAGTTAGCAGACATTCATCTTTCAGAATAAGAGAAAACCTCCAATGTTAAATCATATCGGACGATGAATGAAATGATGTTCAAATTAGTACAGGGTACATAGAGCTTGGAGTTAGCAGACATTCATCTTTCAGAATAAGAGAAAACCAATGTTAAATCATATCGGACGATGAATGAAATGATGTTCAAATAAGTACAGGATACATAGAGCTTAGAGCTACCAGACATTCATCTTTCAGGATAAGAGAAAACCTCCAACGTTAAGTCAATTCGGACGATGAATGAAGTGATGTTCAAATGAGTACAGGGTACATAGAGCTTAGAGTTAACAGACATTCATCTTTTAGGATAAGAGAAAACCTCCGACGTTTAGTCATATCGGACGATGAATGAAATGATGTTCAAATGAGTACAGGGTACATAGAGCTGAGAGTTAACAGACATTAATCTTTTAGGATAAGAGAAAACATCCGACGTTTACTCATATCGGACGATGAATGAAATGATGTTCAAATTAGTACAGGGTACATAGAGCTTAGATTTACCAGACATTCATCTTTCAGAATAAGAGAAAACCTCCAACGTTAAGTCATATCGGAAGATGAATGAAATGATGTTCAAATTAGTACAGGGTACATAGAGCTTAGATTTACCAGACATTCATCTTTCAGAATAAGAGAAAACCTCCAACGTTAAGTCATATCGGAAGATGAATGAAATGATGTTCAAATTAGTACAGGGTACATAGAGCTTAGAGTTATCAGACATTCATCTTTCAGGATAAGAGAAAACCTCCAACGTTAAGTCATATCGGACGATGAATGAAATGATGTTCAAATGAGTACAGGGTACATAGAGCTTAGAGTTACCAGACATTCATCTTTCAGGATAAGAGAAAACCTCCAACGTTAAGTCAATTCGGACGATGAATGAAGTGATGTTCAAATGAGTACAGGGTACATAGAGCTTAGAGTTAACAGACATTCATCTTTTAGGATAAGAGAAAGCCTCCGACGTTTAGTCATATCGGACGATGAATGAAATGATGTTCAAATGAGTACAGGGTACATAGAGCTGAGAGTTAACAGACATTCATCTTTTAGGATAAGAGAAAACCTCCGACGTTTAGTCATATCGGACGATGAATGAAATGATGTTCAAATGAGTACAGGGTACATAGAGCTTAGAGTTACCAGACATTCATCTTTCAGGATAAGAGAAAACCTCCAAAGTTAAGTCATATCGGACGATGAATGAAATGATGTTCAAATTAGTACAGGGTACATAGAGCTTGGAGTTAGCAGACATTCATCTTTCAGGATAAGAGAAAACCTCCAACGTTAAGTCATATCGGACGATGAATGAAATGATGTTCAAATTAGTACAGGGTACATAGAGCTTGGAGTTAGCAGACATTCGTCTTTCAGAATAAGAGAAAACCTCCAACGTTAAGTCATATCGGACGATGAATGAAATGATGTTCAAATTAGTACAGGGTACATAGAGCTTGGAGTTAGCAGACATTCATCTTTCAGGATAAGAGAAAACCTCCAACGTTAAGTCATATCGGACGATGAATGAAATGATGTTCAAATGAGTACAGGGTACATAGAGCTTAGAGTTAACAGACATTCATCTTTCAGGATAAGAGAAAACCTCCGACGTTTAGTCATATCGGACGATGAATGAAATGATGTTCAAATTAGTACAGGGTACATAGAGCTTAGATTTACCAGACATTCATCTTTCAGAATAAGAGAAAACCTCCAACGTTAAGTCATATCGGAAGATGAATGAAATGATGTTCAAATTAGTACATGGTACATAGAGCTTAGATTTACCAGACATTCATCTTTCAGAATAAGAGAAAACCTCCAACGTTAAGTCATATCGGAAGATGAATGAAATGATGTTCAAATTAGTACAGGGTACATAGAGCTTGGAGTTAGCAGACATTCATCTTTCAGAATAAGAGAAAACCTCCAACGTTAAGTCATATCGGAAGATGAATGAAATGATGTTCAAATTAGTACAGGGTACATAGAGCTTGGAGTTAGCAGACATTCATCTTTCAGAATAAGAGAAAACCTCCAATGTTAAATCATATCGGACGATGAATGAAATGATGTTCAAATTAGTACAGGGTACATAGAGCTTGGAGTTAGCAGACATTCATCTTTCAGAATAAGAGAAAACCAATGTTAAATCATATCGGACGATGAATGAAATGATGTTCAAATAAGTACAGGATACATAGAGCTTAGAGCTACCAGACATTCATCTTTCAGGATAAGAGAAAACCTCCAACGTTCAATCATATCGGACGATGAATGAAATGATGTTCAAATGAGTACAGGATACATAGAGCTTAGAGTTACCAGACATTCATCTTTCAGATAAGAGAAAACCTCCAACGTTAAATCATATCGGACGATGAATGAAATGATGTTCAAATAAGTACAGGGTACATAGAGCTTGGAGTTAGCAGACAGTCATCTTTCAGAATAAGAGAAAACCTCCAATGTTAAATCATATCGGACGATGAATGAAATGATGTTAAAATAAGTACATAAAGCTTAGAGTTAGCAGACATTCATCTTTCAGGATAAGAGAAAACCTCCAACGTTAAGTCATATCGGACGATGAATGAAATGATGTTCAAATAAGTACATAAAGCTTAGAGTTAGCAGACATTCATCTTTGAGGATAAGAGAAAACCTGCAACGTTAAGTCATATCGGACGATGAATGAAATGATGTTAAAATAAGTACAGGGTACATAGAGCTTAGAGTTACCAGACATTCATCTTTCAGGATAAGAGAAAACCTCCAACGTTAAGTCATATCGGACGATGAATGAAATGATGTTGAAATAAGTACAGGGTACATAGTGTTTAGAGTTACCAGACATTCATCTTTCAGGAAAGGTCTTTATTTGTTATCCCCTGGTCATTCAAAGAGAATGTAGTTACAAGTATATCAGCTAGGTAAACAGTTTTAAATATCTGGCTATCATTTAAGTTAGTTGATGAATATGAGTCATTCCTGCATACTAGCTGTATATAGGCTAAGGTTCTGGATGGAGAGAAACTGAAAAATTCAGTTCCACGGCCGGGATTTGAACCACGTATCTCCTTTCCGTTCAGTCGCTCTAACCCATTGAGCTATCACGGCCAAAGTAACGTCATGACTTTAAATTATCGGTGGTTCTGATTTATTTAAATAATATATTCCCTATTTATTAACACCATTTTATGGTTTAATTTACAAACAGACTTTTTATAACCCACTGAAGTGAATGGTACATCGTTGACACAGTAAATTATATTTTGCTGGCGTAACTTGATTTTATTGCATTTCCGTTTTGCTATGTAACGTAAATGGGACGGTATATTAATTTATTGCCATTGGCTATGTGTAATTGGAATCTTCGCAAATAGAGCATGCGTTCTGGATTCAAATATGCCATCGGCGTCTAACATTGACGAAATGGTTGCTATGATACAGTAAACAAGCGAGAAGCATTCCAGCGAATGCTTTCTCATATTGGACATAAAGGGAGTGGAAGAAAGAGCATGTTTAGGGAAGCGAATGTGAGCAATTGAGAACGAATTTGAATACTGTAAACAGCTGAACATCTTTAAGAAAACGTAGAATATTGTGCATTTGTTTTACGCTATAAAACAGCAGAGACCTTTCATTTCTCATCACAAATATCTCAATGATATGGTATTTTAATAAAAGCTTTAGTTACATTTAGAAAATCAGAACTAGGGAAACATTTTCTATATAAGAGATAGACTGGAGTGGGAGTCGTGTTTCGTCATTAGAAAATGGGGAAACTAAATAGAAAGTTTGGTTTGTAATCAAGGTATTTATTCTCAGTTATGGACGTTCATACGAGGGGGTGTCGTAAGGCCTTAATTATCACCCTGTAGTTTTTATGCTAGGGTGCTGAAAATGTTGGTAGCTTCACTGATTGGGTCACTTTTTTACAGTGAGTGCCAGAAGTGACTTAGTTGTAAGATGGAGAAAATTGAGGCTCGTAGTGTGATCAAGTTCCTGCGTTTGAAGGTCAAAACTGCCCGGGAAATCCATGACGAGATGACAGATGTTTATGGAAATGATTGCCCATCCTATGACACTATTGTGAGGTGGAAAAGGAATTTTCAAACTGGTCACATGTCCCTGACAGATGAGCCAAGAGCTGGTAGACCGTCAGCTGTCACAGTGAAGAAAGTGGAGTGTTTAATACTGGAAGACAGACGAGCAACGATCCAAGTGACCATGAATGAGACACATCTTAGTTATGGTAGTGTGTGGACGAGCTGCACATGTCTAAGGTGTCTGCACGGTGGGTTCCACGTTTGCTAACGCCTTTCCAACAGGAAACACGGCGTGACCTCTCAAGACAGATGTTGATGCCGTTGGAACAGGATGAAGATGAACTTTTTTGATCGTCTGGTAAACATGGATGTATCCTGGATCTATCAGTATGATCCAGAGGCAAAAACCATGAACATGGATGGAAACATGCCGATTGCCCCCTCCCAAAATGCAAAAGTGCAAAAGTCAGCTGGGAATGTAATGATTTCAGTTTTCTGGGGCTGTATTCGAGTCATCCATACAGATTATCTTACCAAGGGTCAAACCATCACTGACAGATACTACTGCAATCTTCTGGACAAGTTACGAGCAGCTCTGATTAAGAAACGACGAGGTATGCTCTCCAAAGTTGTTCGTCTTCTGTCTGACAATGCACCAGCTCAATCATCTCGCACCAAGTGACTTTTTCTTGTCCCGGAAATGAAGAATCCATTGCGTGGTTGCCGATTTGGCAACACAAATGACGTCATTAATGAAGTGGAAGAGTGGTTTAAAGCGAATTCTGCAGACTTCTACATTCAAGGTATTCGGAAGGCCAAGAAACGCTGGGAAAAATGTGTAAATCCTCATGGTGAATGAATGAATGAATGAATGAATGAATGAATGAATGAATGAATGAATGAATGAATGAATGAATGAATGAATGAAAAAATGAAATGTGTAGTGTTTAACGCCCGCCTTTACTACGTACGGCACCGCAGGCGATGACACTGATGATATATGAGATGAAGATGGAGCACCGGTGGAATGAGATGGCGGGGGAAACCTGAGATCCCGGAGCAAACCCGCCCCAGCGCCGTGTTTTCCACCACAAATCTCACTTTGCGGTCGCCGGGGAACGAACACGGGCCGTCTTGCTGAGAGCCAAGCGGTCTAACCACTGAGCCACGGCGCGGCCACTGAATGAATGAATGAATGAATGAATGAATGAATGAATGAATGAATGAATGAATGAATGAATGAATGAATGAGTGAGTGAGTGAGTGAGTGAGTGAGTGAGTGAGTGAGTGAATGAAAATAAATAGGTTCAGCCCTTACGGTCCCTTGCACGTAGGCCACATATTGGACCCATTGTGCCCCTCTTGCTGGAGTGCTTATTCAAGTCCCGTGGCCTGCAAACAGGACAGGATAAATCTCGGATAAGCACACCTTATATCATGTGGTCTCAGTTTGTCTGAGCCTATGATTAAGTGTCTAAGTGTATCAAGTGCTTCACATTCGCACAAAATATGTAAAGGTGACTCTCCTCTCCACCGCACTTCCTGCATGTGGAATCTGCACTAGGCTTCATCACATGCAGGTGTGTCTTTAGGGTGTTGTGCCCTGTCAACAGGCCAACAACATTTCTAAGTTGTTCCCGATTGAAGGTCAGCTGAATCCTGCTGTTCTTCTTGCTAGATCGAGTCTGCCTAGCCATGGTAAGATTACGTCATTAAGTGCCATGTTGAAGTGCTACCCAATCAAGGATTTCACAACTGGCCTTTCTTGTTGTAATACCAAGTATAGTTTCTGGAGCAATAAACGCGTTGGCCGGTCCCTCCCTGGCTAGCCTATCAGCTAGTTCATTTCCTCTGATCCCAGCATGCCCAGGAACCCAGCAGAGCTATACTGGTCGGCAAGAACAGAGAATATTCAAGGTCTCTTGGCACTCTCGTTCCAACTTAGACCTTGTTCTGCTAGCACCTAGTGCCTTCAGGACAGACTGGCTGTTAGAACAGATAGTAATCCGACCATGCAGCCCAAGATATGATAGCATATATTTCGGCCTGGAATACTGTAGGATAACCTCCCAGTGAGTACGACAGCCTCGTCTTAGGTCCATAAATGCCAGCTCCTGTCCCCGAGTCGGTCTTGGAGCCGTCTGTATACCAGACGGACCGCTTGACACACCCAGGAACCCGTGGGCCACAACTCTATTCCTCCATGGGTGGAAAACTGACTCTGTATTCAGAGTAAAAGTTATAAATAGGTTTCATATTGTTGCAACCCATCGCTATGATAGTCTGCGACCTCTGAAGCCCGTTCTATGTCTCTCTGTTTTTTTCGACTGGAGGAAAAATGCATTTATGCACTAGCCCCGGGATCGGAGTGTGGGACTCCTCTGACGGAGAATGATCCGTCAGCCCTACCCACTAAAAAACCTCCACCGGTGAGAATTCGGGAGAGGAAGTGCAGCAGTACCGCTATTGCACCTGCGGATTCTGGGAGAGGATATTACGGCCAGGCAAAGCCTTGGCCGGGTGAGGATGGTGCCAGGACACAAGCATGACCGAGGTCCTACTTGCGACCTTGGAAATTCAGGAGTGGGATTTAGTTGAGTATTTTTGGTGTGCCTCCGGACGAAGGCGCCGTCTTCTAAGATATCTGTGAGGTCCTGAAACATAAGAACGGTGTCATTAATTGATAGTGCTTAAGAATAAGTTAGATAAGGAGCAATTCTGAATCTGGCGTCAATTTGTTAGGCTTTGGTTTGCATTCATTTAATGTGAATATGGATATATTTAATGTAACTTATCTAAATAAGACCTAAATATTTTTTATATATGTTCAGGATTGAGTGTAGTCCCTGTCAAAAAGTTTTGCAGATAGTGCCACGTCACGTGAGCTAATCTTGCTAGATTATTATTTTGTTTATATATTTACAATGAAGTAGTCTTCTCATGTCCATGTGTATTGCTTTGGTCAATTTCACTAGTCCCCAGAACGACCCCTAGAGTCACTGGTCTGTCAGTGGTGTTTAGCTAAGCCATGGCTTATGATTAAGGTGGTACTAAGTTGTTTAGGTAATCTTGAATGTTTATTTCTGGTTCCCCCAGAACAAAGAGTTCTGTCAAATAATGAGAGCGGTCTTTTGTGAATGTCATGTTGTGTATCGTATGCGCCTAAGTCGCGAATTAGAGGGTTTTTGTTGTTTGCTTTTCTCTCATATAAGTTATAATTGAGTAGTTTAATAAATTGTTCGATCGAGTGGAGCTTCAGTTCCTCGTGCAGTCGATAAGCTGGAGCTACCGGCGGAACCTTTGCAATAATTCGTATTATTCTGTTTTGCAGTGTCTGCAGTCTGTTTATATGTGTCCTTTAACCGGATTTTTAAAAGACCAACAGCCTAGGCTCCAGAGACGATGAGCAGTCACCCCTTGGATAAACAAATCCAGAGGATGATCAACTTTCCACTAAACAGAGAACATTATCAAGAAGAATACCTACACATAAAAAAGTAGCTATATCCAACGGTTTCAACCCAAATTTAGTAGACAAAACAGTTAACAGACTCAACAAAGCTAAGAAAATAAAAGAAACCACCACCCTAGAACCTTTTCATTTTTTTAATACTAGAAATGACATCAATTTGGAAACATCTCTAATAAAATACGTTAATCACCCCATAGACCTTTCCGTATGCGAAGAAATCTTCATTAACAAAAATCGTCATAGAGTCATGAATTTTGAAACTCCACCACCGGACATATTTGACAAGTACATCACGCCATCTATTAACAATACGGAGAAAGAAGAAACCACTACAACTTGCACTAGTCGAGTATCAGCTGAGGATAGGAGCAAGAGCTCTTGAAACATGTCCTGTGAATAAACAGTGTGAGTGAAGCAATGTGTCAATATCTTCTCGATTCAATTTTGTACAAAACCAGAGGAGGCAAACCAAGCAGATCGTTGATACACGCACCGCCCTTTGTGTAACAGGTTTTTGAGGTTAAGGACGTCTGAGAACACAAATTTATAAACATCGAAATGTTGGATGTGCATACTAGGAAAGAAATACAATATATTGCAGGAATATGTCTACTCTAAGGTATATTTTTATAATTATGGATTTTCTCTCAATATGAACATTTTAAAATGATTAAAACAAAAGACTTACGCTGTTATCCATCAACGCTGCGTAAACAAACTAAGTACTGCGCAGTCTGTTGTTATTCTTTGCTTATTTGGTCAACGAGAATCACAAATATATTTAACTAACTCAATTATCACTAAAATAACAAGCAATAATTAAACTGCAGCACTAAATTGACAGCCGCCTGTTTGCGAATGTCATAAACATAATTACAATGAATTAGAGTATTTCTTGAATAACGTCCGCGCTGACACCTACGCTCTAAATGGAAATTAATGGACAATTAATGAGATGAATATTTCATACGGAGCTTGCGTATGTTTCTAAATGTAACACAAATATTTTTAATGTTTCATTGTCATTAACAAGAGCTATGTTTATGATATACTGAGAGTGGAATATAGGGTGTTTAAAACATGCTACAGGTTTTTTAATGACGTTTAATAAATAGTACTCTTTAGCTATCTATATGGTGTGGTAGTCCAGAGTTCGTACCTCGGTTTGATTGAATGTACAGGTTGTTTCAAAACAACACCGAACGAACATATTGTCACCCAATTATGGGAAGGCATGACCAACTGGAGCTGGATAGGGGACAGCAGGCATTCAGCTCACGTCTACCCATTTATCTTGTGGCGCTAACCGAGGGGATGGTTAGGGAAGTATCACATACCGTCTCGTTCCCCTCCCCCTGACTTCTGGAACAACCAGGTTGATTCCCTGAGCCGCGAAACTTCCAGACACAGCGATCTGCGTATATAAGTGATGCAGTGGACGAGTCAATTCCACGTGTCCGACGGGAGGTGCGTCGATATTTTTGCCGACCCTCGGAGTATGCGGACCGACTTCCCATAGTCCGTCCTAGTGAAGTCCAGGGCGCTCTCCAGCGTCTCAAACCTAAAAAGGCGCCAGGACCTGATGGGCTTACCCCACTCATGCTCCGCCATCTTCCTTTCAACGCCGTGCTGTTCCTGACAAAGGTCTTCAATATGTGTCTAACTCTCGGTCGCTTTGCGCCAGAGTGGAGAGAGGCCAGAGTGGAGAGAGGCCAGAGTGATCTGCATATTGAAGCCAAGAAAGGACCCGCTACACCCTTCCAACTACCGTTCCATAAGTCTCCTCTTCATCCTCTCAAAAGTCTTCGAGAGGATAATACTCACCCGCTTGTCCCCAGAATTGGGTGACATTCAAGTCATACCTGCTTATCAGTTTGGATTTCGTCCGGGGCACTCGACAGTCCAACAGCTACTGCGAGTCGTGGAGACGGCTGCCCTGGGTTTCCAGGAACAGGCGTTCACGGCAGCAGTGTCTTTGGACGTCGAGAAGGCCTTCTCTACAACCTGGCACACCGGACTCCTTCACAAGCTTATCCACCTGGGCCTACCAAATCAATTAATCAACATCTTACACAGTTTTCTAAAACATCGCACTTTTAAAATCACAGTTTCGGGGCAAACATCTACTCTCAGACCCGTGAGAGGTGGAGTCCCAGAAGGCTCTGTATTATCTCCAACACTGTTCAGTGTAAATTAATTATTCTTTCACACTGGCCGTGTGTAGGCTAGATTGTGGAAACGTTGAGTCAGACTGAAAAATTCAATGCCATAGCCGGGATTTGAACCACGGATCTTCTGGTTTCCGTCCAGCCGCACTACCATGGTAGTGCGGCTGGACGGAAACCAGAAGATCCGTGGTTCAAATCCCGGCTATGGCATTGAATTTTTCAGTCTGACTCAACGTTTCCACAATCTAGCCTACACACGGCCAGTGTGAAAGAATAATTAATTTCCATTAATTAACCTAATAGTGGTTAACTATAAAGCCCGGGCCTTAAAGAACTTACATGTAGTAAGTCGCCATTAAGGTAGTTGTCTCATGTGTTTATGAGAACTCCTAAGTGGTTTACCGGGAAAATACGAGTCAGTTGGAGAATTTAATGTCATATCGGCACGTTGGCCATAGTAGCACAATGGTAGTGCGGCTGGACGGAAACCAGAAGATCCGTGGTTCAAATCCCGGCTATGGCATTGAATTTTTCAGTCTGACTCAACGTTTCCACTATTCAGTGTATATATGGCAGACTTCCCAACCGAGCCGCGCGTCGAAATGGCACAATATGCTGACGACGTGCTGCTCTTCTGCAAAGACAGACATATTCGCAGAGCCTTCAATCCCATTCAAAGACACCTCCGTCTCACACAAGAAAGGTGCAGGCGTTGGCGGATGTCCGTTAATCCGGACAAAAGCCACGCTATTCTATTCACACCTCCGCCGACTGCCCAGCCTTCCATTTCAGAGGTCGAAGGATAGAATGGGTACCCCCCATCAAATACCTGGGAGTAGAGCTAGATAAGGGTCTGACTTTCCGTCGACACATCAGGGAATTCTCGGCGAGGTTTCAGGGAGATATTGCTTCCCTGTATCCTATGCTGGATTCTCGATCGATGCCAGTCCGCGTAAAGCTATACCTCTTTCGAGCTCTCATTGTCCCGTTGATGCTATATGCCTGCGAGGTCTGGGGCATGGCCGCAGATTCCTGGCTGGCATATCTTCAACGCGCTCAGAACAGAGGACTTAGGTCCATCTACTCAGTAGGCCGATTCTTCCCAGTAAAGTTCGTCCATGAATCCTCGGGTCTTCCATACGTGGAAGATGAAATTAGACGCGGGGATACAAAATTATACGAACAGTTATCTTTACACAGAAGTGCCCTGGTTAGGTCTCTTGGTGATTATGATCCCACCAGACGTCGTCGCCGACTATTCCGGGTCCCCCGCATGGCTTGCGGGCATCCGAGGTAACCACGGAGCAATTCCAGCAGCAGCAAAAGCTGAGCTCCCATAATCTACCAAGAGTTGTTGGTCTCAACATTTAAAATAAATCAGTTCAAAATCAAAATAAATCCTTCAACGCCAGTGTGCTAAAGGTAAGCATTCTATCCTTCAAGAGGAGTTCTACACTACCTCGTAATCAATCCAGCATCCTCAAACAAAAACAGCCATCCTAAAAACCCGAAAATAAAATCCTATCTGTGGTTAAACCCTACCCTGGTTGGCCACTCAAAAACAATATTCGGGCTAAAACAGCCTGCCAGTACCTGCGATGCGAAGCGAAGTCAATTCAGGTCTTGGCGAGCAGTGCTAGCGAACGGACTGGAAGACTGCGTACGTGTATCAGAGGAGTTGTACGTAATTGTGAGAGTGTGGAATGGACCTGTGACAGACGAACTGGTGGATTGTAATTGTGTGCGCTACGTAACTCTACGTAATCGGCAAGTGTACCCACTGCAATCGGTAGAAATAAAGAATATTTTGTCTTTGTGCAACTGGACTTTTAATTTCACGAACCCACAAAGTCACAATATAGAAGTAGTTTTTCAGTTTATGTGTGACAGGTATAGTTAGCTTTTACCGCCAATAGAGCGACATAAAAATACTCATGAATGAGTGTAGATTAGGCAGTGACAGGAACAACGACGCGTGCCTCACGCTGTCGGAGTTCGCAGGTATAGATCACACGCCGTGCCACGTGCTGTAACTGTTTGTAGACATACCGACATACTCTGCATGTCTTATGAAACCGCAATAAAGAATCATTGCTTACTTATTGCTTATGAGTGTTTAACGTCTTCCAAAATTCCGTTATAGCAGTCCATGATGACAAATAAGCTGGTGGACATATGCAACTTATACCTTATAGAGGGAAGTTAATATTACGTTGAGGATGGAAGCATTCAATGATAAACAGAACAGAAAACAACATCAAAGAATTGTAGATAAATTAACCAAAACTAAATGGTTTATAGAATGATACGAACATTTTATTTCACGTGTTTGATAATACTAAATAAAGCATTTGTAACTGAAAAGGAAGCTATTGATATTTACAGTAAGTATTTGAAAGTATTGCACAGTTAAGATCATAACCAAATTCTCTGAAGTTAAACAAATAAATATTATTACTGAAGTACCTATTTTTACAATTCATATTTTTAATGAAACTAAAAAAGTCGTGCGTTCGTTGAACTCCCTTCAGCACTTGCATACATCAAATGCATATTCGTTATTTCGGCGTTCGTATAGCGCTCCATTTAGCTTGGATTTGCTATTTCAGTACGCGCAAAATCCTCTCTGTTAGGACGGAATGTGTAGTTTTACACTGAAGAGTAACCTTCAACTGTCCGAGTTATTAGTCTACTTTTTCACAAGTAACTGCCATTTGTCCGATTACCTGAAAGCTACACTAGGGTCACTGATAAAGTGCAAGGAGTAATGCTTTTGTTTTCGTGACTAGTGCCTCCCAATAACAACTTTTGAGGTTCCAACACCAGTGACTAGTCAGTAAATCATGTAATATTTAATGCTGCATTAAATTATACTTAACAGAACCTTGTCTCATTGACATATATCACTCCGCGTGCAACTACCTTCCCCATCATCCTAATTGCCTAATGCTTTCGCGCCATAGGCCATAGGTGGTGCCTTAGATTTCTGCATACTCAATACGTTTTGTAAGACAAATGACTGTAGTAATTGCGTTGCTCGCGACGTTGTCAACAATACACAAACAGAAATCTATACTTGAATCGCTTCATATTCACGATTCCGTGTAACACAATGGCTGAGACATTTTAGAAGCGAAACAAGGAACTAATAAATCTCTCTCGCAAGCGTAAGCATGTCGAGATCTGACGGTGAAATGAGTTCTGCAGATTGTATATGCTTACTTTCAAATAGAGACACCGCGCCGAGCAAGTTACGTGCCGAGAATGGAGAAAAAAGGAAGCAATCATATCCTGGGTTTAATTTAAACTTCCCAAAGCGTTTTCTCATTCCTGCCACCACCAGAAATACGAGTGCTAACCTATTAGTCAAGTGGACCTGCTTTTATATGAGAGAGAGTAAAGGAATGAAGTTGGTGTCCTTGTTTCGTGGATCTACTTCTCCATTCATACACCGAGTCAGGAGTGATGCATCTGCGCGACACACTACAGGCTGTTTAACAACTTTATAAGTTAATTAATGAAATATTTACCGTGCATATTCCACAATTTTACAATTTAAAACTATTGGCTACATTTATTTGTATTTATTTATCTTCGCCCTCATCTTCCTTTCTTATATTCTTTACATTTGTCTTTACCTTGCTACCTTGGCTTACATGACACACTGGTCTTCTGCTCTGTCAGGTAGCTCTTAACCTCCTTGCCTCCTTGCCTCCTTGTTACTTAATTAGCCCCTTTCTTTCCCCTCAACTTCCTTTCTTATATTCCTTACATTTATTTGTCTTTACCTTGTTGCTACCTTGGCTTACATGACACCCTGGTCTTCTGCTCTGTCAGGTAGCTCTTAACCTCCTTGCCTTCTTGCCTCCTTGTTACTTAATTAGCCCCTTTCTTTCCGCTCATCTTCCTTTCTTATATAATTTACATTTATTTGTCTTTACCTTGTTGCTACCTTGGCTTACATGACACCCTGGTCTTCTGCTCTGCCAGGTAGCTCTTAACCTCCATGCCTCCTTGTTACTTAATTAGTCCCTTTCTTCCCCCTCATCTTCCTTTCTTATATTCTTTACATTTATTTGCCTTTACCTTGTCGTTACCTTGGCCTACATGACATCCTGGTCTTCTGCTCTGTCAGGTAGCTCTTAACCTCCATGCCTCCTTGTTACTTAATTAGCCCCTTTCTTCCCCCTCATCTTCCTTTCTTATATTCTTTACATTTATTTGTCTTTACCTTGTCGTTACCTTGGCTTACATGACACCCTGGTCTTCTGCTCTGTCAGGTAGCTCTTAACCTCCATGCCTCCTTGTTACTTAATTAGCCCCTTTCTTCGCCCTCATCTTCCTTTCTTATATTCTTTACATTTATTTGCCTTTACCTTGTCGTTACCTTGGCCTACATGACATCCTGGTCTTCTGCTCTGTCAGGTAGCTCTTAACCTCCATGCCTCCTTGTTACTTAATTAGTCCCTTTCTTCCCCCTCATCTTCCTTTCTTATATTCTTTACATTTATTTGTCTTTACCATGTTGCTACCTTGGCTTACATGACACCCTGGTCTTCTGCTCAGCCAGGTACCTCTTAACCTCCACGCCTTCTTGTTACTGAATTACCCTTTTCTTCCCCCTCAACTTCCTTTCTTATATTCTTTACATTTACTTGTCTTTACCTTGTTGCTACCTTGTCTTACATGACACCCTGGTCTTCTGTTCTGTCAGGTAGCTCTTAACCTCCATAACTCCTTGTTACTTAATTAGTCCCTTTCTTCCCCCTCATCTTCCTTTCTTATATTCTTTACATTTATTTGTCTTCACCTTGTTGCTACCTTAGCTTACATGACGCGCTGGTTTTCTGCTCTGCCAGGTAGCTCTTAACGTCCATGCCTCCTTATTACTTAATTAGTCCCTTTCCTCCCCCTCATCTTCCTTTCTTATATTCTTTACATTTATTTGTCTTTACCTTGTTGCTACCTTGGCTTACATGACACCCTGGTCTTCTGCTCTGCCAGGTAACTCTTAACCTCCATGCCTCCTTGTTACTTAATTAGCCCCATTCTTCCCCCTCATCTTCCTTTCTTATATTCTTTACATTTATTTGTCTTTCCCTTGCTACCTTGGCTTACATGACACCCTGGTCTTCTGCTCTGTCAGGTAGCTCTTAACCTCCATGCCTCCTTGTTACTTAAGTAGCCCCTTTCTTCCCCCTCATCTTCCTTTCTTATATTCTTTACATTTATTTGTCTTTCCTTGTTGCTACCTTGACTTACATGACACCCTGGTCTTCTGCTCTGTCAGGTAGCTCTTAACCTCCATGCCTCCTTGTTACTTAATTAGTCCCTTTCTTCCCCCTCATCTTCCTTTCTTATATTCTTTACATTTATTTGTCTTTACCTTGTTGCTACCTTGGTTTACATGACACCTGAATGTATGGATGAGTAGTGTCTCAAATTTTTTCGTAATTTTTGACAGACAACCCCTGCTCTAAGTGCACCAATGCCCCATTTTCGTTTTATCTGACGTTTTTTAGTGTACTCATATGATAGATCCAGACGTTTACTGAATTACTTTGCCATGTATACTCTAATGAAAAGTTTGTAAAATCGCCTGGTAACTGGAATTCACTCTCAGTAAAGCAGTCATATGTTTTTGAGGTGTACTTTAGCGAGCAGTACGTTTTGTCCTTTAAAGTCTTATTCCTCTGTATTTTGCACATTCCTCTTTCTAAGAACGTCAAGCAATACAGTTTAGTAAGCGCAAAACTGGACTAAGGCTCACATACCGTTTGTAGGGTAGCCTACCTTCCAAAAAATAAGGCGTGACAGACTCACCTGAATATAGAAACGCTTGGATTAAAGTTTTAAGTTTGGGAAGAATAGGATATATTGCTAAATATGCATGTGATGCAAGTAGAACATTTGGGAATGTTAGACAAAATTCTTTTAATAGAAATAAACACTTTTGAGTTTGTGTATTTTCTGTCTCGCCCACGTTTACGAGGTAATTTTTGTTCTATGATATTGGCAAGCTTTATGTCTGATGGCTTTGGAAGTACAGTCCTTGTGCCATTTCTTTAACAAAATGAAACGTTTGCATTTATTGCTGGGAAATAAAACTGACTATAGCCCATGTAAAGTAGCCATCCCTAAATCCGTGCCACATTATGGCACATGAAAGAAATCGTTAAGGTTGGTCCTTCTTCACGATACTGTGCTATAAAGCTGCAAGGGTTGGCCATCCTGTCGGACGGTGCCATTTTCTTACTTAATTCCGGAATAAAATGGTTTTTACGAGGTCGTATATACCTGGGCTTGAAGGAAAGTACCTGGCCGTAAACACGATCTTACAAAGTAATTAATGGTGCTTGAAACGGACAGTCAACGTTAAGCTAAATGACTACACTGTAAGATGGTAATGGAAAACAGTGGAAGTCAGTTTAGTTACTGCCATTCACGTCTCTAGAACATTACCACGGAGCTCCTAGTTTTATTAATAACGTGGGCAGTGTCTACGAGCATCCTTCAGGGCTGGTCAGAAAGTAACTTCCTTAAATTTTCTGTGTGCCTTTTTATTTTAATCTCCTCGAACGAGAGGTTCTCGTTAAGTTTTCATTATCAACCTTTAAAAAATATGATAGAGAGCTAGATTTACATACTTTTCCGAGCGAATCTTGATCTTCCGAATACCTTCATTTTAGAAGTCTGTAGAATTAGCTTTAAACCACTCTCCCATTTCAATAATGACGTCATTTATGTTGTCAAATTGGTGACCACGCAACGGATTCTTCATTACCGGGAACAAGAAAAAGTCACTTGGTGCGAGATCGGGCGAATAAGGCGGATGCTGTAAGATCTGTAACTAAATTGTAGGTGGCGAACAAAGAGTTCTACGTTGCGGCGCCAATTTGTAACTAAAAATGTTTATGGGTGCACACAATTCCACGTTGTGGACGCCAATTTGAAACAATAATTTAATGGCGAGCAAATAAGTTGGCGAGCAATGAGGTTTCTCTCAGGGTATGCGTGGATGTGTGAGAAGGAGATTTTAATAGCACTGGAATTCCCCTTTCTCAACTTATTTAATTACTGCTTCTTCTTTTAAAACATCGAAATGAAAGTTGCCGGCCAAGGGTTACCAATCTCTGTTTAGAGTTACTGACTGCCAAATGTTTATTGCTCGATAAACTTTATTGTTACTCACGTATATATGAACCGACAATTATCAAACACAGAACAGGTTGACCGCTCTAATAGGCTTCATGCCTCCGACTGTTCTCATCGACCTCATACAGAAGACTCTTCTGATCGGCCTCACGCCGAAGACTGCTCTTTGAATGATTTCCTAGCCAAGAACTGTCCCCATCGGCTCCACGCCGAAGAGTGCTCTCCTCACCACAGCTGCGCGTGTGTATATGTAACTTTCACTCTCAAAATTCCTTTTCAACCAAAATCCCTTTGTGGCTTTTTGTCGCCATTGTAAATGATCCAAAGAATTCCCTATTCATACACGTCAAGTGTTGCTAAGGACACTGCTTTTGTTACAACACTTTCCCCCAACTCAACTGGCCTTGCGCTTGTCGTAACAAAGAACCAACATTCCTGTGACATCCCTCATGATTCGTTACTTCTGGCAAACCTTAATTTCGGTATCAAATGCCCATAATGAAATAATATATATGTCTTGCCCGAATATAACGCAAAATATTAGACCTTTGTGAGCAACTTCCAATTCGTTTTACAATTTCTTTTTACAATATTAATTTTTTTACATGCCATTTCCTAAAAATTATTCACATGGTTACATAATAACAGTTCATTTAAATTTTTTCAACATTCTGATCTGCAATTTTCAACTTTTAAATATTGCTCGTAAAATATTTCAATCTACATAATCTCTCTTTTCTCCATCTGATCTGCTTAAAATTAATTCATATTGCTGTTACGTTTGAAACAATTCCTAAATATACACTCGCATGTTTAAACCAATTGTACATAATTAATATTAGATTTGTATACAACATTTCTGAATTCTTCTTATGGATTCTATATCAATATTAGTTTCAAAAGTCTTTCATTGTTCGGTTTTTTATTAATATTTTTTTTCACTTGTTTAGTTTTAAGTTTCACTGCACTGTCACCACACTGTTTATACTTAACCTTATAAATTTTACACTACACTTTTATACTTAACATATACATTTTACAAATTGTGTGTTTCTTCTCATTTTACAATCTGTTAATTTATTTTTAAATACTTTAGCCTAAGTTCCCACCATTTACAAGAAAATTCATCATCCCACAACGTACTTCGAAAATACAAAGGAATTTTGCAGACTTTTCCATGTACAAAGGACTTATTTATTCTACATCCCCATGATTTTTCCATATCTAACTTAGGTATTGTACATAGATATCTTGTCCTATCTTTCTTACACATATTCTGATGGAACTGTGCCCCTTGCCCGAAATATTTTAATATTTCTGTTTCGTTTATCCCTAGATTTTGAATGCTTTTCAATGATTCTTTCGTCGCCATGATCTCTATTGCTACCTCACTAATTCCATTTGTGGTTTTCTCCAAATTCCTCGTCTGTTTTCTATTTTCCCATTCTGATACTTCTAATCTACTCCTAGTTTCTTCTAACTCTTTTCTAGCTTCTTCTCTTTCTTTATCTAATTTCTGTACTATTTCCTCCCCAAGTTTTCTATTTTCACTATCTGATTTTTCACTAACAAGATTTAAAACTTCATTTTCAGCGTTCTGCGTCTCCTCACTAACATCTTTCCCTATATTGTCTGTTACCTGACGAGCTTCTTCTCCTACATTCTCTACTGCCTGACTAACTTTCCCGAAATTTTCTAACGACTTTTGTTGATTGTCTAACTTCTTTCCTAGTTCTATTTGTCCTGCCTCTAACTTCCGAAAACCACTTTGTATCTTTCCTTCTATCTTTTTTAAACTGCTAAGGACGCTGTTTCTTACATTGCTTTTGTTACAACACTTTCCCCCAACTCAACTGGCCTTGCCCTTGTCGTAATAAAGAAACAACATTCCTGTGACATCCCTCATGATTCGTTCCTTCTGGCAAACATTAATTTCGGTATCAGATCTCAAAGCCACATTCAATTGTTTTGTCAGCTACAACTTGAGATGAATGAGCTGGTGCATTGTCAGCCAGAAGACGAACAACTTTGGAGAGCATACCGCGTCGTTTCTTAATCAGAGCTGCTCGTAACTTGTCCAGAAGATTGCAGTAGTATCTGTCAGTGATGGTTTGACTCTTGGCAAGATAATCTGTAAGGATGACTCCAAGACAGTCCCACAAAACTGAAAGCATGACCTTTCCAGCTGACTTTTGCACTTTTGCATTTTTGGGAGGGGGAAATCGGCATGTTTCCGTTCCATGCTCATGGTTTTTCTCTCTGGAGCATACTCATAGATCCAGGATTCATCCATGGTTACTAGACGATCAAAAAGTCATCTTCATCCTGTTTCAACAGCATCAACATCTGGCTTGAAAGGTCACGCCGTATTTGCTTTTGGAAAGGGGCTGGCAAACGTGGAACACACCGTACAGACACCTTAGACATGTGCAGTTCGTCCACACACTACCATAACTAAGATGTGTCTCATTCATGATCATTTGTATCGTTGCTCGTCTGTCTTCCAGTATTAAACACTCCACTTTCTTCACTGTGACAGCTGACGGTCTACCAGCTCTTGGCTCATCTGTTAGGGATATGTGACCAGCTTGAAAATTCCTTTTCCACCTCACAATAGTGTCATACGATGGGCAATCATTGCCATAAACAGTCATCATCTCATCATTGACTTTCCGGGCAGTTTTGACCTTCAAATGCAGGAACTTGATCACACTACGAGCCTCAATTTTCTCCATCTTACACCCCAGTCATTTCTGACACTCACTGTAAACAAACCAAAGGACTCAAATCACTGAAACTACCAACATTATGACACTGAAAAATTGTAATTATTCTAGCACAGCCTCGTACACCCACAAAAAAACCACACAGCAGCTGCCTGGGTCAGATTCTGTTAAGGAGGACATGAACTCTGGAGATATCATCTCCGCTACCTGGTATGAAGGTGAGAAAGTAGATGATATGAAAACTCGATGCAATGAATGAAATGAAAGATGATTTCAGCATTTGCTGAAATGAATAACGAGTAAATCCTTTACAAATGTGATAGGGAGCTTCATTTACACATTTTTTCCAGCGTTTCTTGACCTTCCGAATACCTTGATTGTAGAAGTCTGCAGAATTAGCTTTAAACCACTCTTACACTTCATTAATGACGTCATTTGTGTAGTCAAATCGGCAACCACGCAATGGATTCTTCATTCCCATGAACAAGAAAAAGTCACTTGGTGCGAGATCGGGCGAATAAGGAGGATGCGGTAAAGTCTTAAAGCCACATTCACTTGTTTCGTCAACTGCAACTTGAGATGAAAGAGCTGGTACATTGTCAGACAGAAGACGAACACCTTCAAAAAAACTTCAAAAGACAAACGTCTCATGTGTAATGTTTCTGTCACCAACGTGTGGGTGGCACCCAATGAATTGTTCAGTATTTCAGAAAGTGATCTTAAGGTAATTCGTTGATCCTCTCTCACAATGGCAACACCAGTTTTCCAACGTTATGTCATATCGGACGGTGAATGACATTGGTGAAATGGTGCTCAAATGTGTCCAGGGTCCATAGAGCTTAGAGCTACCCGACATTCTTCTGTAAGGATAAGGGAAATCTCCGTAAAAACCTTATCCAGGTAACTCACACTGACGGATATTCAAACTCAGGACTTCTCCAACGTCAGCAGCAGTGTTGATGTTTTCCTCCGTAAGAACAGTAACTCGAACACCGTGTCCACCTTCCTTTGAAATTGTCTCCCCTCTTTAAACATTTTAAACCAACTTCGAGCTGTGCTGTAGGGAAGAACAGACTCTCCATAGGCCTCCTGTAACATTGTATAGGCCTCAACTGAAGATTTGTTGAGACGAACGCAGAATTTCAAAGCCACATATTGTTCCTCGCGTGTTACCTCCATTGCAGCGGTGGGCGATACTGAACATGTCTGAACTTGTCTGGTTCTCACAGACGAGAACCAGGAGTACCAACAATGAAACTACTACGGCGTATTTGTTTCACATTAAGCTAACAGAATATAATAAGAATGAATTTTAGTGCGAAAAATTATGACCGTAAAATTTATTATCATTCTTTATTGAACAGCGCTCGTATTAAGAGCTATTTTTTTTAAGTTCTATAAATGTTGAATTTGATTTCCAGAAGCTGGCGAGCGAATTTTTGGAAGCATCGTTCGAAATTGGTTTCAATTTTGCAGTTGTTTATACTTATTTTTGTATCTCCGATAGGTAAAAGGGCGTTGATCCTTAGTGCTCTGTCGTTAGTAGAAGTGGGGATGAACACCTGAGTCCCTGAGAGCGTTCTGATTGGGAACAGTTGGTCCCAATACACGGGGGAGATTAGCCTCGTTGTCTGGGGTCGGTTATGATGTCCTCCGACACCGGCTCTCGTCAAGCTTCTTCAGAAACCCTCCGTTTTGGTTGAAGTGTGTCCTGCCTAGGCTCTAGTGGGTGGTTTAAGTAACTAGATATTGGTACAAATATAAACCTCAAAGAAGGCTTCGTTCCTTAGGTTAAAAAAGGCATCTCGACATCTTGTCTCTCCCGGACTATGGCTAAAGCCTACTGAATTACTATATGAACAGAAAATAGGCTTAAGACAAGAAAAGGATGCAAAATGAGTCCAGTTTTATTTAACTTATTTACACACGAGATAATAGTAATAGTAATATTAATTTATTTCCTTTTACAAATGGAAATAAAAATTCAAGAATACAATTATAAAATCCATACTGAAATATGCCATATATTCCTATATCCTGAAAATCCTATCATGTTATCATGTTGCGCACCATTGAATGGTAATTCGGTCCCCATACAACTAACCCTAGGTTTTTGTGAACTGGAGGCCCTCTGCTCCTTTTTACACTTTTTGCCATTTCACCTAACCCACTCTACACTTTTCTCTTAATTCTTCTTAGCCATCTCTCTTTAACTTTCCCTAAATAATTCCCTATATTTCTCCTGTTCTTTTCCCCTTTTACTGACAACATTTTTCTAATTACTACTTCACCCCCCAAACTGTCACATTTACGTAGCTAAGCCTACTCTCTCCATATCTTTGTTTGACTACAATTTAATATACAATGGAAGTCTGCATTCTCTTCTCAACACAATGGACATTTATCTAGCTCCCTCTCTTGTCCTATACCTTTCTGTCCCATTTACGTAGCCAAGCCTGCCCTCTCCATATCTTTGTTTGACTACAATTTAATATACAATGGATATCTGCATTCTCTTCCCCACACAATGGACATTTATCTAGCTCCCTCTCTTGACCAATACCTTTCTGTCCCATTTACGTAGCCAGGCCTGCTCTCTCCATATCTTTGTTTGACTACAATTTAATATACAATGGAAATCTGCATTCTCTTCTCCACACAATGGACATTTATCTAGCTCCCTCTCTTGACCTATACCTTTCTGTCCCATTTACGTAGCCAGGCCTGCTCTCTCCATATCTTTGTTTGACTACAATTTAATATACAATGGAAATCTGCATTCTCTTCTCCACACAATGGACATTTATCTAGCTCCCTCTCTTGACCTATACCTTTCTGTCCCATTTACGTTGCCAAGCCTGCTCTCTACATATCTTTGTTTGACTACAATTTAATATACAATGGATATCTGCATTCTCTTCTCCACACAATGGACATTTATCTAGCTCCCTATCTTGACCTATACCTTTCTGTCCCATTTACGTAGCCAGGCCTGCTCTCTCCATATCTTTGTTTGACTACAATTTAATATACAATGGAAATCTGCATTCTCTTCTCCACACAATGGACATTTATCTAGCTCCCTCTCTTGACCTATACCTTTCTGTCCCATTTACGTAGCCAGGCCTGCTCTCTCCATATCTTTGTTTGACTACAATTTAATATACAATGGAAATCTGCATTCTCTTCTCCACACAATGGACATTTATCTAGCTCCCTCTCTTGACCTATACCTTTCTGTCCCATTTACGTAGCCAAGCCTGCTCTCTCCATATCTTTGTTTGACTACAATTTAATATACAATGGATATCTGCATTCTCTTCTCCACACAATGGACATTTATCTAGCTCCCTCTCTTGTCCTATACCTTTCTGTCCCATTTACGTAGCCAAGCCTGCTCTCTCCATATCTTTGTTTGACTACAATTTAATATACAATGGATATCTGCATTCTCTTCTCCACACAATGGACATTTATCTAGCTCCCTCTCTTGACCTATACCTTTCTGTCCCATTTACGTAGCCAGACCTGCTCTCTCCATATCTTTGTCTGACTACAATTTAATATACAATGGAAGTCTGCATTCTCTTCTCCACACAATGGACATTTATCTAGCTCCCTCTCTTGACCTATACCTTTCTGTCCCATTTACGTAGCCAGGCCTGCTCTCTCCATATCTTTGTTTGACTATAATTTAATATACACTGGGAAATCTGCATTCTCTTCTCCACACAATGGACATTTATCTAGCTCCCTCTCTTGACCTATACCTTTCTGTCCCATTTACGTAGACAAGCCTGCTCTCTCCATATCTTTGTTTGACTACAATATAATATACAATGGATATCTGCATTCTTTCTCCACACAATGGACATTTATCTAGCTCTTTCTCTTGACCTACACCTTTCTGTCCCTTTTACGTAGCCAGATCTGCTCTCTCCATATCTTTGTTTGACTAAAATTTAATATACAATGGATATCTGCATTCTCTTCTCCACACAATGGACATTTATCTAGCTCCCTATCTTGACCTATACCTTTCTGTCCCATTTACGTAGCCAAGCCTGCTCTCTCCATATCTTTGTTTGACTACAATATAATATACAATGGATATCTGCATTCTTTCTCCACACAATGGACATTTATCTAGCTCCCTCTCTTGACCTATACCTTTCTGTCCCATTTACGTAGCCAAGCCTGCTCTCTCCATATGTTTGTTTGACTACAATTTAATGTACACTGGAAATCTGCATTCTCTTCTCCACACAATGGACATTTATCTAGCTCCCTATCTTGACCTATACCTTTCTGTCCCATTTACGTAGCCAAGCCTGCTCTCTCCATATGTTTGTTTGACTACAATTTAATATACACTGGAAATCTGCATTCTCTTCTCCACACAATGGACATTTATCTAGCTCCCTTTCTTGACCTATACCTTTCTGTCCCATTTACGTAGACAAGCCTGCTCTCTCCATATATTTGTTTGACTACAATTTAATGTACAATGGAAATCTGCATTCTCTTCTCCACACAATGGACATTTATCTAGCTCCCTATCTTGACCTATACCTTTCTGTCCCATTTACGTAGCCAAGCCTGCTCTCTCCATATGTTTGTTTGACTACAATTTAATATACAATGGAAGTCTGCATCCTCTTTTCCACACAATGGACATTTATCTAGCTCCCTCTCTTGACCTATACCTTTCTGTCCCATTTACGTAGCCAAGCCTGCTCTCTCCATATGTTTGTTTGACTAAAATTTAATATACAATGGAAGTCTGCATCCTCTTTTCCACACAATGGACATTTATCTAGCTCCCTCTCTTGACCTATACCTTTCAAGTTTCTCACTCCTGTTCTCGCACAAACAAAACCTTCTCGCCCTAACTTACTACATATATCTATATATCCTTCCCTCCCCCAGACGAGATAATATACAAGGTTAAAGAAGGAAATCAGTACTATCCGGTAATAGCAAACAAAGAAATTCCTGGACTGCTTTATGCGGATTTTGTTTTTAATTTACGTCCTCCAACGTTAAGTCATCTCGGACGATCAATGGAAAAGGTGATATGATGCTCAAATGAGCCCAGGATCCATAGAGCTTAGAGTTACCCGACATTCGTCTTTCAGGATAAGGGAAAATCCCGGAAAAAACCTTATCTAGATAACTCACCCTGACCGAGATTCGAACTCTGGACCTCCTGAACGTGAGGCAGACACGCTACCACCACGCTACTGAGGCGGGCTATATGCGGGTGACTTATGGTAGAATCTATAATGTAGTAGGATTGCAGAAGGCAATAAATGAAATCCAGAAATTTTGTGAAGAGTGGGAAATAAACATAAACAATTCGAAAGGGAAAAGTGGGTACTAAATGGCAAAAGCGTAGAAGTGGTCAATGAATTTGAATACTTAGGAGTGTGGTTAAATAACAATGGAAAGTTGGGAGCACACCGGAGAAAAATTCAAGCAAAAGGAAGGGCGGCAATGAATGGGACAAGAATATGCAAATATAAACTGGAAATAACAAGCAAGTGGTTAGAAAGAATGTGTGAAGCACTAGTTGAATACAAAATAATGTATGTAGTGGAGATCTGGGGGGGGGGGGCACAGAGATAAACAAAACGGTAGACCAATACTACAGAAGGTTTTGTAAAGAGCTACTAGGCTTACCAAGGTCAGCAGCTAGGGAAGTAGCTTAAGTAGAATGAGGAAAGACAAGAGGAAATGGAATAATAATGGAATGAATATTAAAATTTTGGAAGAGTTGTTTGGCCAAATATTAAATTATGCATAAGACAGCAAAAAGGATTCGAGAACTCAAATAATCGGTGAGCAGAATTATGAAAAATGTGGGATATTACCAGAAAGAAATAAAAAGATTTGCCTATCACTTAAAGTCTACTGTATTCCCTTGTAACTACAATAAGATAATGTTTATCTTGAAGTAGATAGAGCAATAAGTGTTTGGACAAGAGTAGAGGATGTCATGTATATAAAACATTTGACTATCACTTAAAGTCTACTGTATTCCCTTGTAACTACAATAAGATAATGTTTATCCTGAAGTAGATAGAACAATAAGTGTTTGTACAAGAGTAGCTAAAGTCATGTATATAAAACATTTGACTATCACTTAAAGTCTACTGTATTCCCTTGTAACTACAATAAGATAATGTTTATCCTGAAGTAGATAGAGCAATAAGTGTTTGTACAGAAATATCTGTAAGATGTTACGTTGCTGTACAACACTCTGACATACATCTGGTATTTTTCTATATTTGCAGATAGCCCATCGTTTGCTATAAGCCGTGAGCCTGGCTTTGGTTTTCCGCTACGAGAAGGCATTCCAGTCTCTCTAAAGTGCGACGTGGACTCCAACCCGCCCGCCAGTCCAGTCTGGGTCAAAGGTAGGTGATTTTAACTTCCATCTATATTTTACAGAAATGCTTGTAACAATTTTTTTAATTCTTTAGACAAATATTTGAGTTTTATTTATGAGTCACTATGTTTACACTCAGTCTTCACTTACTTGTTGTTGTATAATTGAAACGTTTTCAAGATCATTCGATCTCATCCTCAGCTGTTTGGTGACTAAATGAAACTTCCTCTTCTTCCACTCCTACGGAGCTCCGATCACTCTGCCATCTGGTGTTAGGGGCACTAAGTTTTAATACTTCATTTAATGCCAGGATTTCAAAATTTATAACTTTTCACGGTTTTTGTTTATGAATATTTTTTCCCAAATATCCAATTCTATGGGTGTACTTAAAGATTTTAACAGTTTAATGTTGTGGCCAATGTTGTGGTTTTCTGTCCAAAAATGGTGTGAAACTGCAGATTTTTCTGTTTGTTTCAACTTAATGTTCCTCTGGTGTTTTTTTTTGCCTGGTTAACAAGTTTCTCTTAGTTTTTCCTATGTAGCTTTTTTTCACAGGTTTCACAATTAATCTGTTAAATTCCTGATTTCAAATTGTTGGGGATTGTATTTTTCAGTGGTTTATTTAGCAGGTTCCTCAGACTGAATTTGTTTTGGGGTGCTAGTTTTAAGTTTAGTCTTTTGAAGATTCGTTCAAATTTTCTAAAAGCCCATGGATGGTAGGTGAATTTTCTATATTGCCAATTTGTGTTTTTAAGTGGTGTGAGAGTGGTATTTTTTGATATTATCTTCAGTTTTTCTTTCCTCTTCATCATGTTCCTTATGATGGCTGGGTTGAATCCATTTAATACCGCTATGTCTTTTATGTGTTGTTGTTCTTTCAAAAATTCATCCCTACTCAGTGGGATGTTGTATAGCCGGTGAATTAGACTTCTAAAGGCAGCTAGTTGATGTGAAACTGGGTTGTATTCATTTTACTTTATGTAATTATCTATGTGTGTGGGCTTCCTGTATATTCCAAAATCTACACCATGACGATTTCTAGTTATCTTGAGTTATCTTGAGGATGAGATCTTATGATCTTGAAAACGTTTCGATTATACAACAAGTAAGTGAAGTTTGAGTGTAAACATAGTGACTCATAAATCAAACTTAAATATGAAGAATACTTCACTTTTAATAATGCTTCCGGTTTTAATATTTATGACTTTAAACAAATGTTTTAATTTATCTAAAATTATATCGTGAAACCATAAATTACGCTTGACGGCAAAGAAAAGCTGTTATACACTTAGAGACGTTTAAAATTTGAAAAAATGCTAAATGTTTGTGCAGTAAAATATATAAGTGATTATCAATTTAAGTGAAAAACAAGAGACATAGGGACAAAAACTGATATCGTATAAGTAATTTAGAGTGATTACTATAGGAACGGAATAAACTTCTGTCTCAGCGATGAAGATGTGTTCCAGATAACGTTGCATAAAGTTATATTTTTCAGTTAGTTGTGTTTGTGAAGTAAATAACATTTTTAAAGGAATAGCAGTATTACTATTTCATTAATTTAGAAAAAACAAAGCATTACTCCGAGACCAGATACAGGAGACTAGTCTTTTGTTGTAGCTGACTGCAGCTAAGCTGAGAGAATGAAGTTACACGAGGGTGGTCAAAAAGTAATGCCCCCTATTTTTTTCCACCTTAAATAAGTAACGTGAAAACTTTGAATTTGGCGTAATTCCTCAAGCCTTCTTCTACAATCCCCTGCAGTAGTAACCCCTTAAGTCAACAGGTGGCAGCACTGCATCCTCTTGCAAAATGATTGACATCGTCATTCGTATTAGACAGCGTTCTGTGATTGAATTTTTGACCGCGGAAGGTAAAACGCCAATTCGCATTCACGAAAGGCTAAAAAATGTGTATGGTGATGCAACGGTGGATGTCTGCACTGTTAGACGACGGGTTCGTCGCTGTAACGAAGCTGAAGGGAAGACACCATTGGCAGATGAAAAGCGAAGCGGCAGGCCGGTGACTGCAGTGACTCCATGCAACATTCAGGGAGTCGATGACATTCGTGGTGATCGCCGGGTAACAAGAGATGAATTGTGTCGCACGATGAAACTTGCATTCGTCGTTTTGAACGATGTTACCAGGACCGCCAATTTTTCCCCTTGGAGTACACTTGGTGTCATTTGATATCATGTACACTTCGTGGCAGTAGCCGAACCAGTCCGATACAGTCCGTGAGCTCATACATTTAGTCTGCTAAATAGTGTAATTTCGCGACAAGTAAAACTGTTGGTAGCACTGCTTTCAGTGAAGAAGCAAGCATAGTTTGGCTGCACTAAATTCTTTAATATTGCTAGATTACGCAGTAAGTAAATAAATAAACAATTAATAACGTTAAAAGAATGACCTCCAACACGAAATTGCAATAAAAGTGAAGAAATGATATTAAAAATCATGGTTGTATATAAAAATATAAAACATTGTGAAGTAAATAGAAAAAAAAATCGCCGTTGCATATAAGAAAGAATAGCCGAAAGTTGTGTTTTGTTTTTAATTTGTGTTGTTTATGTTATTTAGAGTCATACTTGTTTTATAAAAATGATTTTTTCGTGGAGCTCAAAACGGAAATTTTAAGTAAAATATTGTTTTATAATTACTGGGTAAAATTCAATATTTCCTCTTGTCTATAATAGATAATACAGCACTTACTTGGCAGCTGCATAAATGTTAATTAACTAAAGCAAATGTTTTAAGTATATTTAGATGCTGAAGGGGAATTTCTGAACCAACTCTTTAAAAAAATTAAAGAATGTGCAATGCCTTGGAGAAGTATTTTAATCCTGTCAGTCGTCTTGAACATTCCGTGACTTCTAAATTGACCCCAGAGGAAAAATTTCAAGCAAATGAAGTTGGAGCAGCAAGCTAGACTGGGTTAATGGTACCCCACGGTCTGTCCATTAGTTAATGAAGTGCAGGAAAATGAGATGGTGCTCCGTCATACCAGAACCACACACTCGATTAACGTCAGCCAGAAGGCCAGTTCCTATCGACGTTCCAGGATCTTCAGCTCCTCTTGCGTTATTGCGTCTTCTGCCACCTTCTTCCCCTTCAAATTTCATTACACACTTCATTGCAGGATTGTACACTTGATAAAGTGATTGTCATTTTTTAAAACCATGTCTGATAGCTAGGAAATTCCACACTCCTTGCATGACAGCATCGGAAAATTGTTTTCTTCAGACTACATTCTCTACACATTCTTCAATCAATATGAATTAAAATACTTTTTGCAATTAGAGCATTGAAACAGCATATTATAACGGCATAACTGTGGAAATTACCCTCTCTGGGGCACAAGCGCCAGGAGATGAATGACGTAATTACCATGGCAACAAGAGCTATGACGTCATCACCGCCACGGCATAATTTTCTTCAATGTGCCTGTAAGAAAGCCTGAAACTGTAACTCTTAGAAGTACAGCAACATTCAAAAACAAGAATCAACTCATTAAATTTATTTTATCCAACACTTAGCTTAAAGTTGTACTATAATAATATAAATTAACCTAACAGACTCACCCTTTAAATATTAAGAATGCATAAAATTTCACTTTAACTACTGTATCAATAAAATACAATCACTAGGTCTACATTTCAGGTATAATATTTATTGTAGTTTTAACATTTAGTAATGAAATGTACAGCTACAACTTGTATTCATTCAGTAATTAACAAATATTTTCCTATATGTTCACATTCTACTGACAATACATTCGTCAATGTAGCTTTCTGAAATGAAAATCAAATTAACCTAGGAACGACTAGCCAACATCGATTGTCTCATACTAGCAGCCGGCCTTGGTCTAAATAGCTCTATATTCCAGAAAATAACATTACAAATAATTTTACTATTTTATTATAGTTTAATTTGAAAAGTAATAAGCTTTTTTAATAATTAGGGTAAGTGTTGGATATAACATTGTATGGTACAAGACTTATGTATACACTCGCGGAAATTAACAAACCTTCCACTCCTCAATAAAATACGTCTGGTTCACTACTAACAGAAATAAATATTAAAAGCAAAACCAACAATGATACACTTATTAACCAGAGCCTACGTTACCTAGTGTATATTAAAAGTATAATTAGTCATATTAGAAAACATATTAGTCATAATAAAGACATATTAGTGGTTTTATAGGAAGGAACATTTCTGTGCACTAAGATTTGCTATACTTTTACTAGTTATTCAAAATTCATCCAGAAGACTAGAGATTATTGGTGTTAAATTCAGCATACACAATCAAATGTCGTGAAAATATATCCAATATAAAGTATTTTAATCATTTTTATAAAATATGAACTTTGGGCATGTTTAAAACTTAAATATTAGTTTTCTTTGGAGATTGGAATTTTCTACAGCATCTTCGTGCCACATCTTTGGAATCTTCGGAACTTAGATACCAAGGCTCTTTCTGTCGTGGTTGAGAGAGTTTCTGCCATAAAACACAGACCGTTGATATAATCGACGCAGTGTTTATGGGGCTGTAAAGCTATTTTTGAAACATCCTATATGGATGCCTTTTATGACAATGAAAAGAGCAAACCTTCTTCATTCTAACACTGTGTTTCCTGTTAATTAAAAGCGATCTTTTGTTATTTTAAGGAGCGTAGTTCAAACCCTCGCCAGTATAGTTTGAATAGAACTGCTCAGTTCTGTTGTAACTGGTAAAAATGAATATCGAAAGTTATTCTTCAGACGTTTTTGTGCCAGGGAGAGAAAGCTATTTGATATAGGACGAGTGTAATTAAGATACAATACTCTGATAGTGAGAAAAATGTTTAGAAATACTTAACATCTCGAAAGAGTATTTGTCTTTCAAATTAACCCCTTATTCTTTAATTTCTGGATGGTTAAGTGATTATTATAAATATTTTTATGTTTATACACGAAGTTGGGTCAGAAAGTAATGCCTCCTACTTTTTTCTTTTTTAATTGCCAAGAAAATTTAATCCAATTTACATAGCTTGAAAACGACAGCATTGATGATTAATTTGTCACTATTCAATATAATCTCCGTCCTTTGCCACAGTTTTGGTCCACCTTTTAACTAGGGTATGTATTCCAGTGTGGTAAAACACACGGTCTTGCTTCCTAAGTCATTGACGCACGGACGTTTTCACAGCCTCCTCATCTTCAAAAGGAATCCCACGATGAGCTTCCTTTAGTGACCCGAACAGATGGAAGTCTGATGGTGCCAGGTCAGTGAGGTAAGACTTGTCATCCCAATTTCTCAATTTCTGCAGTGGTGTAACGGCTGGTGTGTGGTCTTGCATTGTCATGCAAAAGAAGAACATCTGCCATAGCTTTTGTTGGGCGAACTCTGCGAAGACATGCTTTCAGCATTTTGAGAGTACTGACGTATTGGAAAGAATTTATTGCGCATCACTGCTACAAAAAAGTCAATCATAAGCACGTCCTCTGCATCCCAAAACACTGTATAACTATACTTACAGCATAGAAAGTCGCCATTAAGATAGTTGTCTCATGTGTTTATGAGAACTCCTAGTGGTCTACCGGGAAAAACACGAGTCAGTTGTACCTAATAGTGGTCCGATCTATAAAGCCCGGGCCTTAAAGTACTTACAGCATAGTAAGTCGTCATTAAGGTAGTTGTCTCATGTGTTTATGAGAACTCCTAGTGGTTTACCGGAAATAACACGAGTCAGTTGTACCTAATAGTGGTCCGAACTATAAAGCCCGGGCCTTAAAGTACTTACAGCATAGTAAGTCGCCATTAACGTAGTTGTCTCATGTGTTTATGAGAACTCCTAGTGGTTTACTGGGAAAAACACGAGTCAGTTGTACCTAATAGTGGTCCGATCTATAAAGCCCGGGTCTTAAAGTACTTACAGCATAGTAATTCGTCATTAAGGTAGTTGTCTCATGTGTTTATGAGAACTCCTAGTGGTTTACTGGAAAAAACACGAGTCAGTTGTACCTAATAGTGGTCCGATCTATAAAGCCCGGGCCTTAAAGTACTTACAGCATAGTAATTCGCCATTAAGGTAGTTGTCTCATGTGTTTATGAGAACTCCTAGTGGTTTACTGGGAAAAGCACGAATCAGTTGTACCTAATAGTGGTCCGATCTATAAAGCCCGGGTCTTAAAGTACTTACAGCATAGTAATTCGTCATTAAGGTAGTTGTCTCATGCGTTTATGAGAACTCCTAGTGGTTTACCGGGAAAAACACGACTCAGTTGTACCTAATAGTGGTCCGAACTATAAAGCCCGGGCCTTAAAGTACTTACAGCATAGTAAGTCGTCATTAAGGTAGTTGTCTCATGTGTTTATGAGAACTCCTAGTGGTTTACCGGGAAAAACAAGAGTCAGTTGTACCTAATAGTGGTCCGAACTATAAAGCCCGGGCCTTAAAGTACTTACAGCATAGTAAGTCGTCATTAAGGTAGTTGTCTCATGTGTTTATGAGAACTCCTAGTGGTTTACCGGGAAAAACACGAGTCAGTTGTACCTAATAGTGGTCCGAACTATAAAGCCCGGGCCTTAAAGTACTTACAGCATAGTAAGTCGTCATTAAGGTAGTTGTCTCATGTGTTTATGAGAACTCCTAGTGGTTTACCGGGAAAAACACGAGTCAGTTGTACCTAATAGTGGTCCGAACTATAAAGCCCGGGCCTTAAAGTACTTACAGCATAGTAAGTCGTCATTAAGGTAGTTGTCTCATGTGATTATAAGAACTCCTAGTGGCTTACCGGGAAAAACACGAGTCAGTTGTACCTAATAGTGGTCCGAACTATAAAGCCCGGGCCTTAAAGTACTTACAGCATAGTAAGTCGTCATTAAGGTAGTTGTCTCATGTGTTTATGAGAACTCCTAGTGGTTTACCGGGAAAAACACGAGTCAGTTGTACCTAATAGTGGTCCGAACTATAAAGCCAGGGCCTTAAAGTACTTACAGCATAGTAAGTCGTCATTAAGGTAGTTGCCTCATGTGTTTATGAGAACTCCTAGTGGTTTACCGGGAAAAACACGAGTCAGTTGTACCTAATAGTGGTCCGAACTATAAAGCCCGGGCCTTAAAGTACTTACAGCATAGTAAGTCATCATTAAGGTAGTTGTCTCATGTGTTTATGAGAACTCCTAGTGGTTTACCGGGAAAAACACGAGTCAGTTGTACCTAATAGTGGTCCGAACTATAAAGCCCGGGCCTTAAAGTACTTACAGCTTAGTAAGTCGTCATTAAGGTAGTTGTTTCATGTGTTTATGAGAACTCCTAGTGGTTTACCGGGAAAAACACGAGTCAGTTGTACCTAATAGTTGTCCGAACTATAAAGCCCGGGCCTTAAAGTACTTACAGCATAGTAAGTCACCATTAAGGTAGTTGTCTCATGTGTTTATGAGAACTCCTAGTGGTTTACCGGGAAAAACACGAGTCAGTTGTACCTAATAGTGGTCCGAACTATAAAGCCCGGGCCTTAAAGTACTTACAGCATAGTAAGTCGTCATTAAGGTAGTGGTCTCATGTGTTTATGAGAACTCCTAGTGGTTTACCGGGAAAAACACGAGTCAGTTGTACCTAATAGTGGTCCGAACTATAAAGCCCGGGCCTCAAAGTACTTACGCATAGTAAGTCGTCATTAAGGTAGTTGTCTCATGTGTTTATGATAACTCCTAGTGGTTTACCGGGAAATACAGGAGTCAGTTGTACCTAATAGTGGTCCGAACTATAAAGCCCGGGCCTTAAAGTACTTACAGCATAGTAAGTCGTCATTAAGGTAGTTGTCTCATGTGTTTATGAGAACTCCTAGTGGTTTACCGGGAAAAACACCAGTCAGTTGTACCTAATAGTGGTCCGAAATATAAACCCCGGGCCTTAAAGTACTTACAGCATAGTAAGTCACCATTAAGGTAGTTGTCTCATGTGTTTATGAGAACTCCTAGTGGTTTACCGGGAAAAACACGAGTCAGTTGTACCTAATAGTGGTCCGAAATATAAAGCCCGGGCCTTAAAGTACTTACAGCATAGTAAGTCACCATTAAGGTAGTTGTCTCATGTGTTTATGAGAACTCCTAGTGGTTTACCGGAAAAAACACCTGTCAGTTGTACCTAATGGTGGTCCAAACTATAAAGCCCGGGCTTTAAAGTACTTACAGCATAGTAAGTCGTCATTAAGGCAGTTGTCTCATGTGTTTATAAGAACTCCTAGTGGTTTACCGGGAAAACACGTGTCAGTTGTACCTAATATTGGTCCGAACTATAAAGCCCGGGCCTTAAAGTACTTACAGCATAGTAAGTCGACATTAAGGTTAGTATCTCATGTGTTTATGAGAACTCCTAGTGCTTTACGGGGAGAAACACGAGTTAGTTGGAGAATTTAATGCCATGTTGGCACGTTGGCCATAGTAGCTCAATGGTTTAGAGGGGCTGGACGGAGACCAGAAGATCCGTGGTTCAAATACCGGCTATTTTTAAGTCTGGCTCTATCCTTTCATATGTATGCATCATTCTAATTTCTAGATAAATAAATTTGTGTGTGGTTGTGTGTGTTTGTGCTTTTCTTTCTTTTTATTCCGGGAATCTCTAAACTTCAATTTCCGCTGAAATTTTGCTATCGGAACTTTAGGTGGAATATAATCTTTGCTGTAGTTTTGGAAACAAAAGAAAGTGTTATGTTTGTAGTTATACTTCTGACAGATGAATCGCGTTGGTTTAGACTGCAGGAGTGACTATTTCCATTCCCCTCGCTATATAAATACGTTATGAAGATACAGCGTTGTGGTTGGCTAATACGATGTTGGACAGATGTTGGTGAACCAAGAACAGTACCAAGAATTTGTAATTATCCATTCCCCCGTAAACAAATAGCAAGATCCTCCTTTCTGCTTATCCTTTTCCCATTACTGGCCTGCCTCGCTGGCTGGTTCAGCGGGTTGCCTCAGACTTCCGCAAAGGCTGTGCATATTTCATTTCCCAGTAGCGGTCGTGTGGCCGCGTTAACTTGTTATGTACAAACAGGGGCGGCTCCATTTAAAAATGTTATATCTCTATTACCAAAAGTTGGGAGGTCGTTGGTTCGTATTTCCTGCGCAGATAATAACTCTGCAGTAGGTTAGGTGGTCTAATCTATTGTAATTTAGTAGAAACTGTAATAACGTTTTGCTTGTCTACGAAACTGCTACAGTGGTTAATTGTGTAATTTTTCTCTCAGGGTGTACGCTTATGTGTATAAGCATTTATATTTACAAAACCATTTTATACATAATGAACTGAAAATTACCAATGCAAACAAATTCAGACATACACCATTACAACTCAATAAATAAAGGTACCTAGCCATCAGCTTTTTTAGCAAGTAACTTACCAACTTCAGCTGATGCAAAACTGTACAGCAAGCTGCGAGCTGAATTTAAAATATATGAATGTTGTAAAAAGATTCAAAACTCCTTTGTAAATGTATTTACCCAAAAATGTATGTTATATATTACAGCAATTTTTGAATTAATGAGGTAGTAATTTATTCAAATTTATATGTCTTTGAAATGGGATGAGGTTTGTTCTTGAGCACTAGTAGGTGAGCAACCAATCGCAGAGCCAGCCTCAGTAGCGTAGATGGTAGCGTGTCTGCCTCAAGTTCAAGAGGCGCCGAGTTTGAATCTCGGTAAAAATGAGTTACCTGGATAAGGTTTTTCTGGGGTTTTCCCTTATCCTTCAAGAGCAATGTCGGGTAACTCTAAGCTCTAGGGACCCTGGACACATTTGAGCATCATTTCATCCATTCCACTCATCGTCAGACATGACTTAACGTTGGACGTAAGTTACCGACAAAAAAAAAAAAAGAAATCTAACTCCTGTGGTGTTGACGTGTGACATTCCCCTTAAGTTGTGTGTGCCGTGCGCCATACAAATCAATCTATAATAAATACCATTCGCGCTAAGACAAAAATTCTATTTTGCAAAAACTGATGCATGAGGAAGCTAGAGAGAAATGTACGAGGCCTGTTCATTAAAGAATGACCACAAATTTCCTTCTCAAAATCCTCTCCCCTGAATGCGATGCACTTGTCCCAGCGTTTCTGCCAGTCTTCAAAGACATGCTGGAAACCATTTTTGAGAGATCCTTCAAAATCACCTCCGCAGCCTTTACCACTGCTTCTGAAGATAGATAATGCCTCCCACGAAGGCGTTTCTTCGTGTTAGGGAATAGAAAAAAGTCACATGGGTCTAAATCCGCAAGATTTTTGCAAAATATTCAGTCACAACATTAGCAATATGCGGCCACGCATTATCGTGGTGCAGCATCCAGCCTGCTTCACGGAAATGTGGTCTTTAGCGTCTGATACGGACTTGCAATGATTTCAGGACATCCCTGTAGTATTGTCCAGTTACTGAAGTGTGTGCAGGTACAACATGCTGATAAATCATTCCATGAATATCAAAGAATGAGATGACGATAGCTTTCCCAGCAGAAGCAACCACTTTTGCTTTTTGGGGGTTGGTGATGAAGGAGATTTCCACACTGAGCTTTGCTGTTTGCTCTCAGGATCAAAATGATGTAGCCAATTTTCATCAGCAGTGATTACGTTTGAAAGAAACTCCGGGTCTTCCTCTAACATCAACTTCAACTGCATGCGAATGTCCTTTTGTTCGGGAATCAACAGTCTTGGAACCCATCGCGCACAAACACGTCTCATGTGTAATGTTTCTGTCACCAACGTGTGGGTGGCACCCAATGAAATGTTCTTTATTTCAGAAAGTGATCTTAAGCTAATTCGTCGATACTCTATCACAATGGCAGAAGGAGTATTGGTGTTTTCTTCCGTAAGAGCAGTAACTGGAGCACCGGGTCCACCCTCCTTTGAATTTGATTGTCTCCCCTCTTTAAACATTTTGAATCACCTTCGAGCTGTGCTGTAGAGAAGAGGTCTCTCCATACGCCTCCTGTAACATTGTATAGGCCTCAACTGAACGTAAGCAGAATTTCAAAACCGCATATTGTTCCTCGCGTGTTACCACCACTGTAGCGTTAGGCAATACTGAAGATGTCTGAACTTGACTGGATCTCACAGGCGGGAACCAGGAGTACCAACAATGAAACTGCTATGGTGTGTTTGTTTCACATTAAGCTAACAGAATATAATAAGATTGAATTTTAGTGCGAAAAATTATCCGTAAAAAATTATAACCATTCTGTATTGAACATGTGATGATATTGATGATACATGTATTGTATCTATATCACAACCATCCATCTTTACTTAGAAATACGACTTAACATTTTCAGTTAATGAAATGAATGAATACCGAATTTTTTGATTTCGTTGCTCTTGTACAACTTTCTGTAGGTTTCTGTTCCGATGCACGATAGTTCCTGTTACTTTATGTTGACTTCTATAACAAATATAAATCCAAATTTCTGTCATTCACAATTAAAAAAGTCTTCTATATAAAACGGAATATTAGGTATACTTATGTTTTGGAAAACATTTCTAATAACTATGATACTTTGACACATACATAGTAATAATAGCTTGCGCGACATCTGCTAGGGTCTACGTGAACTTTCATTTCAAGTGTTTCATAAAACTTCCACCATGTGTCGCTGTGATCACGGCCATTCTGTAAACAGACAGAACATGTCATCTACAGGTTTGTATCTGGTAGTTTCTTCTCTTTTTTCTTTTTGGTGTTAAATTAATACTTTCTGAATCAGTTACATACATAGTAGGTGAGGAGGGGATTTCATTGTATTAAAAATTAAATGTCAGGGTTGCTTTGCAAAATATTTTTGCTAGCATCTGAATGTAAAAGGAACAAATAAGGCTTTGAATCAAAAGTCAAACAAGGAAAATTCTTTAAATATCAAAATGTACATACTTTAAGCATTTCCAGGCAGACACTCAAAATTCTTCATGAAAATCTCAAAATAAATCACTACTACATAAATGCAGCTTTGATATAAAAATAAGTTTCAATGACTTTAGTTGAAGTATGTTATGAATTGTTCTTATGATTAATTAAGTGGTTAGCTTAAGAATTCAATTTGAGGCAATGTCGCTAGAAGTCTGTTCATTCTCAAGGTTTTGTATAACTAGTAAGCTGCAAGAGAACATCTAACACTAATGCTAAACATTTAAAGATTAAGGAATAAGTTAAAAATGCAAGAAGGCTAAAACTCAAAATGGAATTAAAATTATAAAAGTTAGAGTTAAAATTCGTAAAACGCTAATTGGTAAAAATCTTACAAATCAAATTAATAAATACAGTCTAAAAACTAACAATGAACTGAGGTCGTAGTTGCTATAGCCGAACGTAATCTTAGTACTATCTCCGCTAATACAACCAATAATGAAATTAAACAATTATTATACATCTAAATATTAAATATAATTTTATCTGACAACTTTCACGTGATAGCTACATATCCTACTTGAGTCAATATTCCGACATTATAAGATTTTACATTCTGAAAATAAATAACTAAACAGTTAAGTATATATAACATAAAGACAAATTCATTACCTAACACTAAAAAGTAATACCAAACTAACAAATTCAATGATAATCAGTGTAATATTAGTAAAAAATACTCACGGCAATAAGCTACAGATAAACAGTTGAAGCGTTACTTGAGGTAAACATACAGTGGCTTTGTGGGTTCGTGAAAACAGAAGTCCTGGCTACAAACACCAAAACTTGCACTTTATTCCCGTAGAACTACGCTACGTGCATATTCACAGTACAACAAAGTCAATACACACAGCTGTTTACTCGCACATTCAATGTGATGATCATTCTTTGTTGAACAGCCCTCGTATGTAACATAACCGCAATAGCCCATACTTTTAGATCAAATAGTTTTCCTAATACAAATAAATAAAGCAGTATTATATCATAACAATGCATAAGGACTTAAGCATTGTTATAGATGTCATTATTGGTTGACATATATGCGTGCACGTATATTTGTAATTACTGAGAACTGAAACGTAGACGTTTTACTTGACGTGATAAAAGAATTAGTTTGAATAAGCCAAGGTGCTTGTTAAATTCGAGCGATAACAAACAATACACTTCCTGCTGGCTTGTAGAACGTGACTTGTCACACTATTGTTTGTTTATGAATCGTACGTAATCTGTATTTACTCTAGAGTGTTCAAAGAAATATTATTCAATTGTTCTTCTGTTTAAAAACCAGGGAAAGTGTATCAACTGGATCAGGTTGCAATTGAAATGAGACACGAGGTATTATAAACCACCTTCCCACTTACCACTGCCAGAACAATCCAATTGAGTTAATGTACGCTCAAATTATGTTACAAACAGAAATAGTACTTTTAAACTGACTGACGCTGAACGACTTATTCACCAAGAAATTGACAAGGTTGCACAATACTGGGGAAACTGCATGAGACCTGCAGATAAACTACAAGAGCACTGCTTTTGGCGAGATTTTGGAGCCTATCATCAAAAACTTGCAACACTCAGGCGATGAAGACAGTGACAATGATGAATTATCTCTTAAGGGAAGTGACATTTATACCTATATGGATGCGCTGCTGGCAGTTTCGTTGGATTAGAAAAATAGATAATTCATAAACTATAATTACTTTTTAAACTATATATTTAAAACCTGTGTGTAATATAGAAATGTCCATTTTACAATTATGATTTGAACAACTGCATTATTATAAAGCTTTGGAAAATTCAGTTTGCATTCTCTTATGTCCAGCACCAAGAAGACTTGCAAGTGTGTGAGAGAGAGGGAAATATAAAAAGAGTGGCGTTAACTATTATGTGTTTCAAATGGGAAGAGTTCAGGAGTCCAGTTAATCAGATGCCGTATCACACTCAGCGTTGCCAGCTTGTTACACCACTCCTTTTATATTTCCTCTCTCTCTCTCTCTCTCTCTCTCTCTCTCTCTCTCTCTCTCTCTCTCTCTCTCTCTCTCTCTCTCACACACTCATACAACATGCAGATCTGCTTGGTGCAGACGTAAGTGTAAGCAAATTATATTTTACAAACTTTTACAATGATGCAGTTGCCAAAATCCAAATTGGAAAAAGCATTTTCTTAAATTATGTGTATTTTAAAATTATAGTTTATGAATTACCTGTTCTTCTAATCCAATGGAACTGCCAGTGGCTCATCCATATCGCTGTCAATGTCACTTCCCTTAAGAGACAGTTCGTCATTGTCACTATCTTCATCGTGTGAGTCTTGCAAATTTATAATTATTGGTTCCAATATCTCATCAGTGGTATTTCTTTCTTAAAATCTGCATACCTCACGCAGTTTTCCCACTCCTGTTGTGTTACCTTGTCAATTTCTTCGTCAACAAGTCGTTTAACGTCCGTCAGCTTAAAAGTATTATTTCTGTTTCCAATTCCCCTTTTTATCTGAGCCCACACCAACTCAATTGGATTATATTGGTAGTGGTAAGGTGGGAGGCGTATTACCTCGTGTTCCGTTTCAATTGCAAGTTGATCCAACTGATACCCTTTTTCGTGTTTTTAAACGGAAGTACTCTATTCAATAACTCATTTTTAGCTTCTGTTTCCGATTTTTTGAAGAACATGTACACCATAAGTATAATACTTTGAGCCTGACTTCTCAATAATTGCCTTTTTGATTCGTCACTAAATTCACCGTATGAAGCCATTGCACTATTTAACTCTTACTCTACTGTTGTGTAAAGAACAACTGAATGATATTGATCTGAGCTCTCCAGAGTAAATAAACACTTCTTATCCAGCATTCATTCATAAACATAAGCATACAGCATTCCACAGGCTAACAGGAAATGAAGTGTTGCTCTTTCTCGAATTTTACATCTTGACATATTCACAGTAATTCTTTCATCCGTCATGTCAGTCGTTTGAATGTCAGTTCTGAGTAATTAAACGTATATGTACATACATCCACACCAACCAATTTTAACTCTCTAGAGTAAATAGATATTACGAATCATTCATAAAAAAGATATAATGTGACCAGGGCAGCAGGAAATTTATTGTTTCATCTCGCTCGAACTGGATTACTCGAAATAATTCTTTTATCACGTCATGTCAAACATTTACTTTTTAGTTCTGAATAATTACAAATATACGTACACTCATACATGCCAACCAATAATCATGTTCATACAGTGCTTACGTCGCGATTTATTGTTTTAATACAGGTAATAGTGTTTTATTTATTTTTATTAGAAAAACTATTTGAGCTAAAAATATGGTGTTTTCATGGTTATGTTAGATACATTACTCTCTGCCTTCCATATGGATCAGTTTCGGCAAAATATGAAATTTTGTCTTAGCGCGAATAGTATTTCATAGGTTGACGCTCCTCACACACCACTTAGCGGGGATGCAATACGAAAACACCGCAGAACTCCGATTGGTTGCTCACCTAGTAGCGCCCAAGGACAAACACCTTACCATTTGAAACACATAACGGGTGGCAATGCTGAAGGCTCAACCGCATCTGATTCGCTACATGCCTGGACTCTTCCCATTTGAAACACATAGAACTTTCAATGATATATATGTATTGTGACTTTGTGGGTTCGTGAACTGAAAAGTCCAATTACACCACTCAAAAATGTTCTTTATTTCCACCGACTTACAGTTAAACACTTGCCAATTACACGGAATTACGTAATGCACACAATTACGATTCACCGGTTCGTCCGTTACAATTCCACTGTACGGTCACAATTACGTAAATTCTTCCGTTGCACATACACAGTCTTCTCGTCCTACACTAGCACTGCACTCTTACGCTGATTGCCACGAACCGAGGCTAACGAAAGAGATAGGCTTCGGCGCGACAGGAAAACTTTCGTGTGACGTCACACAGGCAGTCTGAGAGAGTGGACAGCGTAGCCCAGAAGTTACATTGTTTTGTTAGTGAACTGAATGATTATGAATAAACAGTATTTCACATATGTTCATCATTCTAGACAATTATACTTTAATTAACATAATTATACAAGCAATATTATATTAGAAGGGATTTTATGTCTCGGAACTGATTTTTGGTATGCTCGTACTACTAAGCTATATTACGTTTCTTATAATTACTTAAGTATTTAAGGGCCCAAATGACCTTGATGTCGACGGGCCCTAAAACCACACACTCACTCACTCACTTAAGTATTTATAATATATAAAACGTATGTTATTATACTTTTTAGATCTATAAACATAATACTTTAAAGAATAAAGAAATAATGTATAAATGATAAGATACAGTATATCGCTCACCTTCAAATAAAGTTTTCAGAAGACATTTTGAATCCCTTTTTCCTAAAAAAATTACTTATATTTCTCGCACAATAATTTCAGTTTAATTGTTTATCGAATCAGGAACTATGAATGTAAAATGTTAGGATAATACCTAGAAAAAAAAGTGAGGTAATGAAATAAACAAATGAGAGTTACATGCAATTACACCACTATATGGAGATATTTATACGTACCAAACGTATGAGGTGATCCTTGTATTCTGTCAAACTCCATACTTTAGCATAATTATTTTTACAGATGTTAGTGATAAATCCACAGGTTTAACACTGATATATACACTGAGTATATACAAAGTACAGAATGTAATGTAATCCATCAAAACAGTTTATGGAACAAGTCTTATGATCACAAATAATGCCAAAATTTATGTTTTCAGTTTTTTCACTTTTCTTGTAGTGTCTGAATCACAAGATTTCTCATTGGTCATTTTCACAAAATTACTAATCAATATTTTGTTAACACAAAGAGCAACACTATCCAGTTTCTCAAATAGGGTCTTCTTATGTAAACATTTACATTCAGTACCAGTATTGTGTACATCTGATCTCAGAAGTTTCATTTTACAAATTTTCTGAACTACAGAGAGCTGTTTCCCAGAGGTTAAGAAATTTTGAGAGTCTCTTGCTAATAATGACATTGTATGCCATGCCAAACCAACAGTGAATACCACTTTGTCTGTGGGTAATGTTAATTTTCCTCTGTCCAAGTCCTTTACAAAGTCATATGAAGAATCCGCTTCCACTTGTTTATTTAATTGGAGCCATGAACTGCATATATTACACTTAGATTTACGTAGCACTTGTCTAGATGCAAATCCCCCCCAAATATATCAGTATTGGCACTGTATCATTAGGAATTACTTGCATTTCAAACTCTTCATCCAAAATATCAGAAAAACCATTCAGGTCAATATCATTATCATAATTTTGTTGGGTAGGTAACAGTTCTTTCAAATTTACACTACCATTATGAGCAGCAAACAACACAGTATTTTTAAATCTTAATTTCCTCTCATTTTCCAATACCTGTAAGTAAGTTATATAGTAATTTGCACCACTTAGCTGTCTGTATGATCCAAAACGACCCTTCAAATTATCACTCTGAAATTTGCTTAGCAAAATGTAATCTATGTTGTATTTCTCAAATAGATATGGAATGATTTCCAGGAAAGATTCCAGCGTAGTAATCAAGGACTGAAATGTCTGCGGAGTTAAAGCATTTACTGATGGAACAGAGACCCTCCAAATTTTTAGCCAATGACACATTTTACTTAGAAATTCAAATTGCATATCTCTTTGGCTTTTAATGGCCTCTCTGTATGGATCATTTTCGTCTTCTTTAACAGCAAGACGTTTTATTTTGGGAATCGTTTTAGAACAGTAAGAGGGTGTATTAGGAAATATTGTTGGTACAGCATTTTCTGTGAGTTTAGGGATTTTTCTTTCATATTCTATCAACTCTCCCTTTGAAGTAGAAATCCTGTCTATTCTTATAACACACGACTCCTCAAAATGCTTTATGCACACAAAAGGATTTTTTAATTTTGAAAAATCCGTCGGAATATGCCATAGCCAGATCTTACGAAGATTTTCGTCTTTTGGTAGTGAAAATGTTGTAGTTTTTTCACTTTCTGTGTCATAATTTGATCTACACCCAAAGACACTACAACGTCGAGGCATCTTTTACAACTCTGAGTACCTAAAAAGGAAAATAATAGTAATAGTAACATTAACTTGTATCCACCATGTGGTTGAACACAGAAGTTATTATTTTGTTTAATAATGGAGATAATTTTTCTGTACGTTTAAACAAAGATAGAACTATGTAATATCACACGTATAATAAAAGAATAAGCAGAATTTACTAAAATAAATGCTTCAATCTAGATTCAAATGAGAAGATGCAATATGGCATCGAAGCCGTTAGAACGTTCCCAGAGGTTAACTTACAGCCTACTTGAAAACACTGCTAAATACATAAAACTTACGAACAACTGGAATATGTGTTAACTACATGATAATATAACACTTTTTCACTAACCTGAACCACTAAATATTATTAATTTCACTAGTTAAAAAAGTAAAACAAACGTAATATCACACAGACCACACGAACGACATACAGTTCAAAGCCTATACTGTACAGGTTAGGACTGCTGTTATCAGCTGATTCAAACGCGCCATAGCCTGTCTCTTTCGTTAGCCTCGCCACGAACTCTGACTGACTGACTGACTGACTGACTGACTGACTCACTTACTGCCCGGCGTGTTGCTTATATAGGGTCCGCTTGCCGATCTGGAAGGTTCTCCATTACATGAAATATCCCGTAAGTTCGAGAACACAGGTGGAACAGAAAGAGACGGCACAATGATGTTTTTTCTCCCAGCCACCGCCTGTCACCACTATAAGACAAACGAGGGGGGCGTGGCTAACACGGACCTCCCCTGCTTCCCGCTCTCAGCTGCTTCTATAGGGTGTTCCAACGCTCGGGTGACAGTATGTAAATACCTATGTTGAAATATGTTTCAAATACTTTCATGTCAGATAAAAGGTATAGGTACATACGTACCTTGAATTTTCTAGGAATATTCTCTGAAGTCCACCTCATGCTGACGGATTTTTGTGTAAGTGATAAACTATAACATACAGATTGAAGCTTAATATTCATTAAGTTGATACCGAAATTATGGTTTGCCAGAAGAATCATGATAGATGTCGAAGGAATGTTGGTTCTTTGTCAAGACCAAGGGCAAGGCCAGTTCAGTTGGGGAAAGTCTATAACAAAGCCATGAAAGAAGCAGTATCCTTAGAAGGTTTCTAAAGGAATTGTCACTTGACGTTTATGAATCGGGAATTCTTTGGATTGTTTACAATGGCGACCAAAACAGCCACAAAGGGACTTTGTTTGAAAAAGGAATTTGGAGAGTGAAAGCTAGAGATATATACACGCGTGCAGCTGTGGTTAGGAGGACTCTTCGGCGTAAGGCCGATGGAGACTGTTCGCGGCTAGGAAGCCATTATAAACTCTTCGGCGTGCAGCCGATAACAGAGAGGAGTCTGAGACGTGAAGCCTATTAGACCGGTCAACTTGTTCTGTCTTGAATATCTGTCGGGTCATAAAAATTTATCGAGTAATAAACGATTAGCATTCAATAATTCTAAACCGAGATTGGTAACCCTCGGTCGGCAGCTACCATCTCGAGGTTTGAAAAGAAGAAGCAGTGAATAAATAATTTGGAGACGGGCATTCCAGTGTTGTAAAATTTCCTTCTCACACCCATCCACGCATACCCTGAGAGAAACCTCATTGCTCGCCAATCATATTTGTCATCGTTCACCAATTATATTTGCTTCAAAGTATAGACGTCGTTAAAGGATACAATTTATTGAAAGTTTTGTGGGATGCACCATATCCAAAGTTTTGCAAGTGTTTTGTTTAAATTTTTCAAAACTTTTCTCAAATGGAAAGTCGCTATTGGTTTACTATATTCCTCTTTTGCAATTGTGCTTAAAAAATGTATAATAACATATTTCCACAATATTTTACCCCGATTTCGTAAAGATAAAAGAATAAGGTGTTTTTATGAATACGGTTTCGAAGAATATAAAGGTGAAGTAGAGTTAAATTAACACAACATATTTTATGTTCTGTGGTACGATGGACACGGCCCGCCACTGGTTACACAGAGCGTTGCTCCTTTAATATAGCCAGCCAGCCGTATTTAGAAATTTCCTGTGGTGGAGTTTGTCACAGGGTTTACTAATATAATGGAGTTAGCATTTCTTATGGCGAGGAGGGAAACTTGCTTCATCATAGGCAAGAATTATGCATCAACACGGTAAACAGCCATTCAGAACTTAAACTTTACCGCAAACGCAGGCCATAAACGTAAATAATGATAAATAACTTAAGTTCGTGTAAATGGAAGATACTTTTAAACTTATAATCGGGTTTCAAAAACTCAGGAGTAACCATCAATTACACTGGGCAGCAATGAAAATGTTTCGGGCTTAAAAACAGTAAATTTACATATATTTCCATCTCCTGAACTCAAAAATCACCATAAAAAGTATAGATTAGCTCTTGTTTTGAATATAAAGTGGCATTTCATATTTTAGAGCCAAGATTTTAAATTTGTGGGAATTTTTTGGGAGTTGGCACACCTGTCAAATAACAAGATACAATCAGAGAGAAATTTTGGAAATTAAGTGATGCAAAAGTTAAGGAAGGCATTTTTCTCGGACCACAAATAAGAGAACTTATAAAGGATCCTCAATTTGACCAAACTTTTGAGGGGAAAGAAAAGGAAGCTTGGGAAGCCTTCAAGACGCTCTGGCTGGATTTCTCGTGGATCCCCACCTACCCACACTATCTCAATCCAACAATGCCCCAACTTCATCGCATATATCATCAGTGTTTGTTGTAAACCTGCTTGCCTTCATAGCTCCATATAGTTTGTTGGACCAAGCGAAAACACTCCCAAGGATCTCTTTCCAAAAAAGCGTCCTTTTTTTATTAAAGGGACCTCTGAAGATGTATTTATATTAAAATTTCTACATCGTACGTGCAAGAGAATAGCAATGCGAACCAACTTTTATTATCATCTATTAGAATAAAAATCTCTGCAACTCTTACTAGAATTGAATCCAGAATCCATGCTAATAAATCCCACGCGGCTAAACTAATATATTTCACCTTCAATTGTCAGTGACTCGGTTTATTAGTCAGTGATCTTCTGATTCCACAGTGGCGAGTTCAAATCCCACCCAGAACTGAGTCTATTAGTACATTTACTGCCAAGTAAACGAACCCTGCAGGTCACTTATTTGAACCTAGCAGTCAAGAGCGTAGCCAAAACATATTTATTATATGTTTTCATTTATTACGCCTTCTATTAGAATACTGCTTCATACCGGTTTTTCAAATATCATACTATATCATATATAGAGAGACGTGACGGTGTTTAAACAGCAGAGAAAGTGTAAAGGAGAGAAAGCGTGAAAGTGCATTTGATATAATAACGCGAGTAGAGTTGCGGTTTCTTAATCGCGCGTCACCATGGAGACGCCGGCGCATGCGCAGCTTACGACATCTCTGTTGTATAGATTTTTTAAACCCAAATACAATAGTACAAAAGCTTGTTATCAGTATACTTTCATTTGTGTGCCAATAATATGGAAACATTATTGTTTAGCTTACAGATCTAGACGTTTCACTTCCCAGTGCATTCCTCCAACATTTTGGCTTTATATTTCTGTTTCTGCTCCATACTTTTAGATACGAGCTTTCACCACATATTAAAGTTTTCATAAACCATTAATAAAAGTACATTTTAAGCAAAATTTAAACATTATATTGGTGTATTTACAAGGCAATACAAGACCTTAAGCGTTAGTCAAATGTTTAATATGCATGACTTCCTCTACTCTTGTACACACACTTATTGCTCTATCTACTTCAAGATAAACATTATCTTACTGTAGTTACAAGGGAATACAGCAGACTTTAAGTGATAGTCAAATGTTTTATATACATGACTTTCTCTACTCTTGTACAAACACTTATTGCTCTATCTACTTCAAGATAAACATTATCTTATTGTAGTTACAAGGGAATACAGTTGACTTTAAGTGATAGTCAAATGTTTTATATACATGACTTTCTCTACTCTTGAACAAACACTTATTCCTCTATCTACTTCAAGATAAACATTATCTTATTGTAGTTACAAGGGAATACAGTAGACTTTAAGTGATAGTCAAATGTTTTATATACATGACTTTCTCTACTCTTGTTGCTCTATCTACTTCAAGATAAACATTATCTTATTGTAGTTACAAGGGAATACAGTAGACTTTAAGTGATAGTCAAATGTTTTATATACATGACTTTCTCTACTCTTGTACAAACACTTATTGCTCTATCTACTTCAAGATAAACATTATCTTATTGTAGTTACAAGGGAATGCAGTAGACTTTACGTGATAGTCAAATGTTTTATATACATGACTTTCTCTACTCTTGTACAAACACTTATTGCTCTATCTACTTCAAGATAAACATTATCTTATTGTAGTTACAAGAGAATACAGGAGACTTTAAGTGATAGTCAAATGTTTTATATGCATGACTTTCTCTACTCTTGTACAAACACTTATTGCTCTATCTACTTCAAGATAAACATTATCTTATTGTAGTTACAAGGGAATACAGTAGACTTTAAGTGATAGTGAAATGTTTTATATACATGACTTTCTCTACTCTTGTACAAACACTTATTGCTTTATCTACTTCAAGATAAACATTATCTTATTGTAGTTACAAGGGAATACAGTAGACTTTAAGTGATAGTCAAATGTTTTATATACATGACTTTCTCTACTCTTGTACAAACACTTATTGCTCTATCTACTTCAACATAAACATTATCTTATTGTAGTTACAAGGGAATACAGTAGACTTTAAGTGATAGTCAAATGTTTTATGTACATGACGTCCTCTACTCTTCTACAAACACTTATTGCTCTATCTACTTCAAGATAAACATTATCTTATTGTAGTTACAAGGGAATACAGTAGACTTTAAGTGATAGTCAAATGTTTTATGTACATGACTTTCTCTACTCTTGTACAAACACTTATTGCTCTATCTACTTCAACATAAACATTATCTTATTATAGTTACAAGGGAATACAGTAGACTTTAAGTGATAGTCAAATGTTTTATGTACATGACTTCCTCTACTCTTCTACAAACACTTATTGCTCTATCTACTTCAACATAAACATTATCTTATTATAGTTACAAGGGAATACAGTAGACTTTAAGTGATAGTCAAATGTTTTATATACATGACTTTCTCTACTCTTTTACAAACACTTATTGCTCTATATACTAAAGTCATTTAGAATGTAAAAGGGTTTCAATGATATTCGTAGAAAATTTAAGAGATACTATTCATTTGTTATGTAAATATGTTAGGCATATGCGATTTTAATCAACATAAATGGATCAGTTTTGATAAAATTAAGGCTGAAGGAATGCTTTCTAATCGTGATGTTGAATTTTAGTTCAGCTCCTCTTGAAAACCGGCCTTAAAATGGAAATCCGCCGGCTTATGGAGCACAGATCTATACAGCTTGATAATAAGATGAAGTGGGTATTGTTATGTATTCAGTCCTTGCTTGTTTAGCCATTTTGGTGAAGATAACGTCCTTTGGCTGTATTTTTCAATCCGTAACATACACCAGGCGTGACTTACTTTCCGCGTGGCCTCTTCTTAAAAGCACTTTATTAAATTTTGTTTGCGTTTTTACACAACGGAACCACTCAATCTTTATAAGCACTCAACCATTATAACCACGCTCCTCTGCTACCATGTTGGAGTGGTGGATATTTTAATAAATTATGACATTAGTAGCCTTATTTTAGATTTTACATTAGCACAGTTACAAATACGCTATAACAAAAGAAGTAGAATGCCATAAAAATTGAATAAACGAAGGACGAATAGAGTTTATACACAAGCTCAATAGGTGGCGCTAGGTGTATCATTATGAAGATGAAGAATATAAACTTTACTAAATAATACAACATTTATAAATATCAAATGGCCGTTTCTCAAACAATTTGGTAGTTCATTAGTAAAGCCAAATGCAGACCTTTTACTTCAGTCAGAATATTGTGATGGGAGTGACCTTTGGAAATAACAGTGATTCCTGGAATCTGTTATGTATACGAACCGCCTCCCACGTTATGTCAATGAATTATTCTAGCTTCAGTGTAGGCTTTGTGTGCCTTATAAATCGATTATAAAGAGTGAAGGTTCGACGAACCGTACCTGTAGAAGCCATTCTGCATAAAAATTCAAAACTGACTATTTAACTGACATGATTTGACGAGAATTAGGCATGTTTATGTGTGTTTTGTGGGTAAGGCAGTATATAAACGAAGTTTCTGACACAAAAGTTAATATTTATATACAGTATTTTAGATATTCATAAGATTTTCCTGAAAATCTCTTAAGCCTTAACTACCCCTGACATGGAGGACGTTTAGAAATTATCTATTTCCTTAGAAATGTATGTAGCGAACAAAGAGTTCTACGTTGCGGCGCCAATTTGCAACTAAAATGTTTATGGGTGCACACAATTCCATGTTGTGGACACCAATTTGAAGCAATAACTTAAGGCGAGCAAATAAGTCGACGAGCAATGAGGTTTCTCTCAGGGTATGCGTGGATGTGTGAGAAGGAGATTATAATAACACTGTAATGCCCGTTTCCAAATTATTTATTTACTGCTTCTTCTTTTCAAACATCGAAATGAAAGTTGCCGACCAAGGGTTACCAATCTCTGTTTAGAGTTACTGACTGCAGAATGTTTATTACTCGACAAATTTATTCGTTCCTCATATAAGAGAAGAGGGCAATAAAATTCATAAAAAGAGGCAAGTATTTTGGGCCTATAAAAGGAGATGAGACTAAATGGGAGGAATTAAGAATTAGGCGTAAAAAACATAGGTTGGTAGCATTATTCAAAGCTAATGCTGGTGTAAAGGCATGGGTGGACGTTAGTGTAAGGTTAGATAATCCGGATTATTATGGACGAAACGATCATAGGTATAAAATTAAGGGTAGAAGATACAGAACCGACGTAGGAAAGTTTTCTTTTGTTACTAGAACCATTGAAGAATGGAATGAATTGCCTGTAGCAGTCTTTCAGGGCTGTCCCCTGTCGCTGAAGAAATTTAGAAAAAATCTAAATGGTTTATAGTTTAACTTTTGAATTATAATGGTATATAATATGTAAATAGAGAAGTAATTAGATATGTTTTAAGTGACTAAAGTAAAATAATATCATGTTTGTATTGTTTACTGTATTACTGTTGTAAATCTAGTATTTGTAATTTGATCTGTATTCTTAACTCTGCCACCGGGTAGTACCCAATTGCAGTTAATAAATACATACATACATATATATATATATATATATATATATATATATATATATATATATATATATATATATATATATGAACCGACAAATATCCAAGACAAAACCAGAGAACTGCCTTAATCGCCCTCACGCCTCAGACTGCTCTCATCAACCTCACGCCGAAGACTCCTTGAATGACCACAGCTGCGCGTGTGTGTATATGTAGCTTTCACTCTCAGGAAACTCCTTTTCAAACAAAATCCCTTTGTGGCTGTTTTGTCGCCATTGTAAATGATCCAAAGAATTTCCCATTCATACACGTCAAGTGGGCTCCTTTAGAAACCTTCTAAGGACGCTGTTTCTTACATTGCTTTTGTTATAACACTTTCCCCCAACTCAACTGGTCTTTTCCTTGTCGTAACAAAGAACCAACATTCCTTTGACATTCATCATGATTTTTTATTCTGGCAGATCATAATTTCGGTATCATGACTTACATTACTTTGATTAAAATGCCATCTATAATGTATGCTTTGAGTTAGATGAATACATTTTGTGTAACTATAAACAGAAAGGATGGATAAAATCACAAGCAAAGTACATCTCGTTAAAACATTCTATCAACTTTTGTAGCATTAATCATTTCCGAGATATTGTTGTTACTGATGCAATTTTCAAATATTTTTCTCAAAAAGTATTCCTATCCTTTATCATTATTATCATAAAAAGAGAACGTAATTTTATTTTTTAAACTCTTTTTGTTTCATCCTCCCCTCAAGTAAATCCTCCCAGCTCACGCTCCCCTATACATTGGAATATTTCAATATGCTAATTTTCTAAAAAATGGCTCTAATGCTGTTGATTAAAATATATTCAAGATAAATGGAGTGTATACCTAGACCTTTCTGGAATATTCTCGAAAGTCCTCCTGAATCTATATGACCTTTGCACAAATGACAAACCTTACATACACAAACAGAAATATCCATCTCGGCAATCCACGAAATTTCTCTCAAAAATGTCTCTTTTGTAGACAGGGCCATAATGGAAATATTTTTTGTTATTTGATTGAATTTTCCCATGTTTGTCCTTTTCCGAAGCGGCAACTCTCTCTCGTCTTTTTTTTAATTTACGTCCTCCAACATTTAGTCATATCGGACAATTAATGAAATGGGTGAAATGATGCTCCAATGAGTCCGGGGTCCATGGAGCATAGAGTTACCCGATATTCATGTTTCAGGATAAGGGAGACCCCGGATAAAACCTTATCCAGGTTAACTCACCCGGACCGGGATTCGAACTCGAGACCTCTTGAACGTGAGACAGACTTGTTACCATCTACGCTACCGAGGCAGCCACCATACAGAAAGAATTTGATTTCATTGTAATAATATTTGACCAATTCCAAAATTATTTGACTGTCACTATCTTCCGTATTCCTATGTCCCATTTCATACCACAATCTTTTTAATTATTTACTTTATCGTACCATTCCTTAACAATGCCACATGGCACTGAAGAATGGTTGCAAAAGTGATAGTGATAAACCAGAAATACCACTGCCCGGTGCAGTGTTTACACCACAAATCCCACATGCACCCGCCTGGGATTGAAAGCTGACCGCCTAGATCAGGGTTAAACGCTCTAACTCCTCGGTCACGCCACGACGCTTATCAACGAGATGTTCATCCTAACATGGAGTAGATAGAGATATAAGTGTCGGTAACAATGCTTTGTACAAGAGTAGAGAAAGTCATGTATATAAAACATTTGACTATCACTTAAAGTCTACTGTATTCCCTTGTAGCTACAATAAGATAATGTTTATCTTGAAGTAGATAGAGCAATAAGTGTTTGTACAAGAGTAGAGAAAGTCATGTATATAAAACATTTGACTATCACTTAAAGTCTACTGTATTCCCTTGTAACTACAATAAGATAATGTTTATCTTGAAGTAGATAGAGCAATAAGTGTTTGTACAGGAGTAGAGAAAGTCGTGTATATAAAACATTTGACTATCACTTAAAGTCTACTGTATTCCCTTATAACTAAAATAAGATAATGTTTATCTTGAAGTAGATAGAGCAATAAGTGTCTGTACAAGAGTAGAGAAAGTCATGTATATAAAACATTTGACTATCACTTAAAGTCTACTGTATTCCCTTGTAACTACAATAAGATAATGTTTATCTTGAAGCAGATAGAGCAATAAGTGTTTGTACAAGAGTAGAGAAAGTCATGTATATAAAACATTTGACTATCACTTAAAGTCTACTGTATTCCCTTGTAACTACAATAAGATAATGTTTATTTTGAAGTAGATACAGCAATAAGTGTTTGTACAAGAGTAGAGAAAGTCATGTATATAAAACATTTGACTATCACTTAAAGTCTACTGTATTCCCTTGTAACTAGAATAAGATAATGTTTATCTTGAAGCAGATAGAGCAATAAGTGTTTGTACAAGAGTAGAAAATTGCAGGTTTCTGCTTGCCTAAAGTTTAGAAATCAGGTATTCTCAGAATTCAGTTTAGTGTGGAGTTTTGACCGAAAGACAAAGTCAAAAGCTATTTACGCCCACGGTACAAAGCAATGCACGCCTGAAGAGTTACACAGAGTTTAATATCCATCGTTCACTCCAACATTCAATAGAGTAGCACACCTATTATTCCCTTTTTCACATGTTGGCACAAATACCTCTGGAATGCGACCTGAATTCTTCAGGTCGCCCTTCCTTCTTTTGTTCCGGTTTTATTTCCTCATGTCGATATATGAGCGATGTTATTAACACTTGATATATACCCCGATACAGCAAATATTGACTGCTAAGATGTAATTTCTATGATATATAAATAACTAAGGAGTAATGTGAGAGAGGAACATATTTTCAGGAAAATAGCAGTAACGAGCCCAACTTACATAACGTTTTATTTACTGCCTTTTTGCTGGGTAAATTAAGCATATCATTTTGTTTTACACTCACATGAATTACTATACTCCTGTAAAGATAAAGTGAGACTGAAAAATTCAATGTCATAGCCAGGATTTGGATCAAGGATCTTCTGGTTGCCATCCAGCCGCTCTAACCCATGAGCTACTATGGCCAATGTGCCAACATGACATTACATTCTTTGACTCGAGTTTTTCCCGCTAAACCACTTAGGAGTTCTCATAAACACTTGACTTTAAGGCCCGGGCTTTATAATCAAAAAATATTAAAGCCCGGGTCTTAAAGTACTTACAGCATAGTCAGTCATCATTAAGGTAGTTGTCTCACGTGTTTATGAGAACTCCTAGTGGTTTACCGGGAAAAACACGAGTCAGTTGTACCTAATACTGGTCCGAACTACAAAGCCCGGGCCTTAAAGTACTTACAGCACAGTAAGTCGTCATTAAGGTAGTTGTCTCATGTGTTTATGAGAACTCCTAGTGGTTTACCGGGAAAAACACGAGTCAGTTGTACCTAATAGTGGTCCGAACTATAAAGCCCGGGCCTTAAAGTACTTACAGCATAGTAAGTCGTCATTAAGGTAGTTGTCTCATGTGTTTATGAGAACTCCTAGTGGTTTACCGGAAAAAACACGAGTCAGTTGTACCTAATAGTGGCCCGAACTATAAAGCCCGGGCCTTAAAGTACTTATAACATAGTAAGTCGCCATTAAGTTAGTTGTCTTATGTGTCTTTGAGGAACTTAAGCTGCAGCGGTATTTTTTGGGTGATAAAGGTGTTTGATAATTGGGTTCTCACCTTTGGTGACGATCCTGCAGAATTATTGTTCTCCACGGCTGCTCTGGAGCTGATGATCTCTGCATCCAGGGTCGTAGTCTCGGGACGGAGAAATAATATAATCTTTTGGGATAATGAAATAATTACTCTTCATTCGATTTATTTTCTTTGCAAATTAATGTTTTAATTATAACAAAATATTTTTAAATTATCGAGAAGACTTTACAAAATAATTCTTCTTTTAGTCGATACAATTCATTTTTCAATTAAAATTACTGAATCAGCTTTCTGCTATACTTTAACGATTGAGCCGACTCGATCCGACTTCACCCGAATGAGCGTCACATGTTCCAGCGTGACGAATCAGTTTAATTCACCACCCACAAAAAGTGCTAAACACGCCTAGAGAAGTTTTCACTTCAAAAACAAACATCGCGGTATTAATTTTGAAATACCGACAGTCGATTCTGTTTCTAAGTTTATTTCATTTTCATATTTTGTTAGTACTGGCAAAAACATAGTGACATCTAGCAATTGTAACGTTGACAACAGGTTGTTTGAGCTGATGATATGAATGTGTATTCACGAAATCAAGATCTTCATCGATTAATAAGAAAATGTTCATAATTTAATTTTAAGATAACTAAAATTTTATGTTAGAAATTATTATATTTGTATAGTATTTGTATCACTGTAACTAGCTTCAGAGCTTACCTACATATTGTGACATTTGGGTCGTCGAACTGAAAGTCCAGTTTGCAGAATTTTCACGATGTTCTTTATTTCCGTAGAAGCACACTTTGGTCAACCCTTACAGTAGCAGAATTACGTAACATACACAAATACAATCCTCAAGGTGGTTGACCACAAACAAAAGAGTTCACTTTCAAAACAAAGCTGTACGCACACGAATCTAGTTCCGATTATCACTGTGTCTCCATAAACTAGCCACGGCGTCTTTCAAATACCCGCTCACTGTTTGAGAAATTACCCTTATTTTCTGTAACAACAAGACGGCTCTGGAACCTTCCAGTTAACTGTCTTTATCTGCTACGGCTAGCCTTTTATCTCCGCGCTGCGCTATCTGTCACTTTGTACGCCCCGGTCACGGATCGTCGCAACAATGGGTTTGCTACATAAGGTGAGGCTAGGCGTGGCTGTTCTATCGCTACTAACTAATGCGGTGCGTGCAACGTTGTACAGTTAAGCAGACATACTGCCTCGCTTTGCCAAAGCATGCGGATAACTTCTTTGCGCGCTCTAAAATAATAATTAACGAACTATTTTGTTTTTCCCATGTTACACAGCTATTTTTTCTGAAGATTACTGTCCAGAACCCATTCCCGTAGCGGAGGGGATCCGTCTCCTACAGCTGCCGTGGTGTAGGCGCTGCGGACCCCTAGCACTCGTGATAACTCTGACGTTACTAGAGGAACCTCGGGCCGCACATTCGAGATCCTCCCTGATTGGGAGTTGTTCGGATTGGGTTGGACTCGAAGGGTCAGTAGTTCCCGATACCCGTGGGAGATCGGGTACGTCTCTGGACGAGGTTGAGGGAAGCCATGTATATTCCCGCGTACTAGCCTGCATAGCTAGTAGAAGGTGTGCTAGATCACCAGGCGGCCCTACCGAGGTCATATCGGTAGCCTTTCCTTTTGGAGTTGGCGCGCAAAAGTGGTGTATCCATTTACATCTCATCTTGAGTACACAGGACCTGATTGGGGGGCTTGTTAGTCTCTAGGTCTTGCCCTATGGGAAGCCCCTAGGAGGCGCCAGCACCCTTTTGGGACAGCTCGGTAACTCCCTGGTCATTAGAGGGGGGGTAAGTCTTCACTTTGTGGGGATCTACCCTGGTGGTTACCGTCGAGTATATTGTGAGTTTGTGGGTTCGTGAAATGAAAAGTCCAATTGCACCACTCAAAAAGTTTCTTTATTTCCACCGACTTACAGTTGAACACTTGCCAATTACACAGAATTACGTAATGCACACAATTACGATTCACCAGTTCGTCCGTTACAGTTCCACTTGCACTCGCAATTACGTAAACTCCTCCGACGCACGTACGCAGTCCGTCCCCTCAACTGAGCGCTCCTCACAGCTCGCCAAGAACTGACTGAACTAGCCAAGAGCCAAGAGCAGGTGCAGGTCACCCGGGTTCTCCCGGGCGGAGGGTTACACGCCACGGTACCTATCCGCTGTGCGGATTTACCCGTGCGGTAAAATAGATGTAAGTTATTGCGCGAGCTTGCGTGTCGTTATGTTAGACGGCGCAGTTGGCCTCTACTGATGCTTCTGGTGCCGGGATGTTCCCCTTGAGGGAACAGTGCCCGTTCCACCCTGCTTTTGCGATCGCTAGCGAGCCGACAAGCCGCGGTGGAACCAGTAGCGAGAGGCCAGATGGAAATTAGGTTGTTGTATTGGTATTTACAGGTAGTGCACGCGTCCCAGGGCACGACTGCAGGTGTTAACCTGCCAGCCGCGGCGAGGGCGCGAGGTGACCTGGCAGTGATTGTTAGGGGTGGGAGGAGAGGTAGACTCTACCACCCAAGAGCGTCCTTGGGTAGGCGATAGCTCCTCCGTCTTCTGGGGAGACGGTGGTCGTATTGACCAAGTGTGTTCACCAGCTGGTTAGGGTGGGGAGTGATCTTGGCATACAACGTGCGTGTTCGTTCGCGAACGACGTCTACGACGTATGGTATGCCAGACTGGGTGTGCAGGAAGTGAGATGGGAACCTGCGGTCGGTACCGTAGATCATCCTTAAGGCTCTGTTCTGCACGGCTTGCAGCCCGCGGAGGGTGGTATGGGCCACCGAACCCCAGACCTCGCATCCGTACAGGATCAGAGACGGAACGATCGCACGGTATGTCCGCAGTTTCAGGCGGATGGGCATTGTGGAACTGAAGATCGGATAGAGTTGCCTGAGTGCAGCGTTGCCGAGGCCGGCCTTTGCCCTGACGTGCTGAGTGAAAGTGAGGCCGCGGTCCAGTTGGATTCCCAGGTATTTGGCGGTTCGAACCCAGGGGATTCTTCTCCGCCTTAACCGCAGGTCACCTTTTGGGCGCCAGCTACGAGTCTTAGCCAGCATAAGAGTCGAGCTCTTCTGCGGGCTAATGACCATCCTCCACTTCTCACTCCACCTGCCAATGACGTGGAGCTGACGCTGTAGAGGGGGGAGACAGTAGCGGACGTTCTTGTTCTGCGCCAATATGAGGACGTCGTCGGCATACTGAAACAAAACAGTGCGCGTTTCCGTGGGTAGACATGTAGACGTCGGAGAGTAGCGGGGACAGAACACTGCCTTCCGGGACTCCAGCCGCTATGGGTCTGACACTGACTGAACTCACTCACTGCAGCCCCCTTTATAGAGATATCACAGTTTCTCGAAGTCTCTCGTTTCAGTGAATCACCGCGAAGGTTCCAGACGGCAGGGGAAGGGGGAAGAGGCGTGTGTGTGTGTGTGTGTGTGTGTGTGTGTGTGTGTGTGTGTGTGTGTGTGTGTGTGTGTGTGTGTGTGTGTCCAAATCCTATGTTTGTAGCACATCTGGATTCTGAGCTATCGAAACATAAGACGCCCGACTAGAAACAAAAGAATCATTAACTGTCAGTGAAGGAAAGCACACACGTGCTATGCTGCAGTTGCATTCAGTAAAGTGGTGATCATTTAAGAGTGTACACGTGCCTTTCAAAGTTAGTAAAATATCGCTTAGCAAGTCTAGTACTGGTGCGTCTAGTAGTAACTGCGAAACAACTATTAACAGTTTACATAAGCAGACTAGAAATATTCTTGTTAATGTGTATTCCTTTTTCAAACAGATGTCAACTAAAGACACTTTCAGAAGTACAAATTTAGCTCAGATTCGAGAATTAATATTATAAGCTTGTCACGTGAGTGCTCATTCTGTGACGAACATTGTTAGAGAAGGCAAACAGTTTACCAAATTAGGAGAAGTTTCCATATCTAGATCTCCAGGGAAACATGGAGCAGCTAAAAGCGTGATACCAATTTAGACAATTTTCAAATGTGTGTTTTACGTAGAACAATTTATGATCTATATGAGAATGGTGAATATCCAACTGCCATAAGCCTGACAAATTTAATGAGGGGGAAAGTAGACTATACGGATTCTGTATCTTCTATGCATAATATTCTGAAATCTCTTGGGTTCAAATATAGGAGAACAAATGATGGTCGCAAATTTCTGCTTGAAAGAAGCGATATTGTTGCTACAAGAATAAAATTTCTGCGTACAATGCATAACATTACTACATGATATTCATGATGTAAAAATGCTTCATAAATGCACATTCATATCTCCCGTATTTATTAAGTATTTAAATAAAACAAAAATTAGTTTAAAGTCCATTACAGACAGTATACAAATATGAGATCTTTAAAATAGAAACTATATTCACAAATCGTTGAAACGTCACTATTTTGTTTCACTGTAGCAAACACCTTCTTGCATATAACACATCTAATTTGAATCATTTTGTTTTGTGTACATATGAACGATAGCTACGTAAGTGAACTCTTCTCCAGTTCAAGGTTTTAAGGTTCAGATTATGTGATAATCATTGTATATGTTCTCACACACATGCTGAAATATTAAGAGAACTTCTCTGTCAGTATCTGTATCACTACAAAGACAGATGTATCTTCCATCTCTGTCACCCGCTAGCCGTGTAACTGGCAACGCCAAGCCGGTACGATAACCATATTGGCTCAACCCATTTCATTCTCATTTTGTAGCTACTCTAAAATGTTTATTAGATGAAATTTTTACCAGGTTTACAAGAGGCGTCCAGAAAGTATGTTCTATTTCAATTTATCTCCGCTTCAGCGCTGCGATCGCAGTTCCGCACATGCGCGGTAGACGCTGTGTATCAAGGAGAAGAAACGAGCGCCATTGTGAGATCGCCGTCAGCCACATACGCTTTGTTGTGCTTGTTTACAATGTCAGTGTTGATTGAAAATCCCGCCGCTTGTGAAATCAGTTCTGTTTCTGTGTTATCCCCGACGCTGTACAGCGTCTACGTGGCTGACCTTCCCACTGAACAGCACGTTAACATAGCGCAATATGCTGACGACGTGCTGCTATTCTCAACAAATAGACACCCACGCAGAACCTTCAACCCCATCCAACGTTACCTAATCCTCCTCCAGGATTGGTGCACGCGTTGGCGATTGTCCATTAATACGGAGAAAAGCCAAGCGATATTGTTCACCAAGCACCGCTTTCCCGCCAATTTCCCCCAATTTACCTACTTCGGGCAAGGGATCAGGTGGGAGAATTCAATCAAGTACTTGGGAGTCAAGCTGGACAAGGGCCTAACTTTTCGGGAACACATCCAGGAGCGGACTCATCGGTCGTGTGGTGCCGTGGCATCACTATACCCTGTGCTTAGGTCTGCGATGTCTGTTCCCCTAAAGTTGCGCCTCTTTATGGCTCTGGTCCTCCCTATCATGCTCTGTGCGTGCGAAGTCTGGGGTATGGCCGCAGGCTCACACCTAGTTCTGCTCCAACGTGTACAGAATAAATGTCTTCGGATTATTTATTCTGTTTGCACAAGGTTCCCCGTGAGATTACTTCACCAGACTTCATCCCTCCGATATGTGGAGGATGAAATTAGGTGCCGGGCGACAAAATTCTTCGAGGGTTTGCCCCAACATCAGAGCGCCCTCGTCAGATCCCTTGGGAATTATGTACCTCGTGAGCGTCGCTTAAAGCGATACCGGTTACCCCGCATGTCTTGCGGTCACTACCGGTAACCACATGATCTCCATTCCAGCCTAAATTAAATTTCAGCTAATCCAAAATTTTTAATTTGGAATATTCAAAATTATACATACCTTCTTCCTAGTTTATTAACTAACCCACCAGCGGTGCACGCTGTCCGTAGCACCCGGTTCATCATTCCCTGAGGAGCAACAAGCTACCTCCTCACACTAACCCCACTTAAAATACACCCGTCATTCTGCAACCTCCACATCCCTCCACTACGTGGTTAAGCTCTTCCCAGAGCAGGTACACGATTTGAACACCCTTCGGGCTGTTCCAAACAGCCCGCCAGCATGGAGTTGAGTTGAGTTGAATCAGTTCTGTGATTCGTTTTCTGAATGCTAGGAAAGTGAAAACAGTTGAAATTTATTGGCTGTCAAAAGGTGTTGTGTTGCTTCACGACAACGCACGCCCACACACTGCAAATGCGACGAAAAACATCCTACAGGGATTTGGCTGGGACGTGTTTGACCACTCCCCGTACAGCTCTGACCTCGCTCCTGGCTACTTTGATCTGTTTTTGCATCTCAAATCTTTCCTTGGACGTCAGCACTTCAACAATGACGAAGAGCTGAAAGAAAATGTTTCCAACTGTTTGAAGACACAGGCGGCAAACTTCTATGAAGAAGGTATATAAAAACTTGTGCCTCGTTATGACAAACGCCTGAAAAATTTCGGCAGTTATGTGGAAAAGTAGTTTTAGAGTTGTAGAATTTTGTGAAATAAATAATTTTTCTGTATCTGTACACAATTTAATTTTATTGCGAAACATAACTTACTTTGTGGTCATACCTTGTAAGCTAGCCATATAAAAGAGAGTCATGGGTCTTCAAAACCCCATTTTGTTAAATATGAACTCTTGCCCCATTAATTATGCGGTAAGTAAATGTTTTATTGTTGTTTTAGTAGGGGAAAAGAAGAAATGTTTGATCCAAAGTAAAACAATTGGTAAACAGACCTTAACAACATTTTTAGCTACACTTAGGAGAGTTTTTATTGGACAAACTTCAGTAGGACAGTTTATGTAAGTAATAACTTCAAGATGTTTGTCTAAATGCCGCAAGGAGACACTTCATTTAAATTTAAAGGGAACTAGAGTAAAATAAGGAGATGAGGAGGATACAGTGTGATGGTGTAATTTTTACAGCTATCATAAACAGAAGCGGGGACGTGCTAATCAAAATGCAGACATTTGACGATCATTTTTACATATTCAACCCTAACCCGCGTGTTCGTATTTCTTTCTGGACTCCTGCCCCATTTCTTAAGCCGACCGAGGGAAAAAAAACGCTGGTTGCATATGAAATAGCGCGGACGATAAATAAGCGGGGAGAATGTTTGTTGGGGGATGAATTAGAGCTCACCCTGGCACCCCAACCATACATCACCCCGTGTTACGTGCAAAGCAAGTCGTGTGTATTCAGCCTGTGTCCTTAAAGCGCTCTTCCCACAGCTTCATCGCCGGGAACACGTGAGACAACAGCCGCTACCACTTTTACATTTATTACATAACATCATAACCTTTTACGTAAACTCTCCTTGAAAAAAATGTCGATACTAAATTGGGACATCATCTTAAGGGTATGTATGACTGAAATTTCGTGAAAATAACGACTTTTTTTATTGTAATTCTATAAAATAATTTAGACATTCCCGAATGCGAAAAATGCATAACTTGCCTCCGAACGCCATTTTAAATGCTTATTTAAATGTCGGTGGCCTTTAAACTCTGTCAGAGTCACGCCCTCTTTTGCCTACATCCTCATTCTTTGTCTGTTTTTCGTTCTTAAATTTTCAATTCAAGAAAAGAAAAATAAGGCTTTCAGACAAAATAGTTCCTAAAATGTTGCCAATATATCAGAGGCTGGCTTCTACAACATTACTAGAGAGGTGCAAAACAGGAAAAACACAGAATGCCAATGAATCTTTGCATCATGTCATATGGAATAAGTGCCCAAAGGAAGTTTTCATGTCAAAACAAAAATTGGATCTTGCTGTTATTAAAAGCATCAGTGAGTTTAACATGGGTAGTCTTGTCATTGGAGCTGCAGCAAAATATCAGAGGTGAAAGTGTAGTAGACTCAACAAGGAAAACTTCAGTGCAGCGAGATCAGACTCGTATCCTGCAAAGCAAGAAGCGAAGTTGTGCAGAAGAAAAGCAACATCTAAAGAAGAAAAAGGTGGAAAAAGCAGCAACAGAGGAGAGGAAAAAGAAATCTGAGGGTCCAAACTATCAGCCTGGTGGATTTTAATGTGAGTTATGCAATCAAATCTTTAATCGCTGTTTTCTCAATGTTCATATTTTCAGCATTTTTCTTCCTGTAAAATGCTCCTTGCGATGCAGTTTTTGTACTACATTCATGAAATTTCCTACACAGGTTCAGAATATCATGAGGAATGGAAATTGCCCTAGGTTTTATTGTGAAATGTATATAAGCATATATTTTTAATTTTCAAACACAAAACTTACAGTTTTTTAGACAGAAAAAGAATATTTGTAAATTAAAAACTTTTGTGACCTAAACTAAAGGAGACACAGAAAAACCCAGAGCAATTTCAAAAAGTATGTGTATTATGAACATAGGGTTAAAATATTAGACCAAAATTCAAAATATTTTGTCGCAAGGGACTTTTTTAGTGACGTAACAAAAAACATACAAAATTTATCATAATTTCTAAACTGCTGGAAAAAAATGGTTTAAATTTAGGTTGTTACATGTCTACATCATACTACACCTATGGTGTAAATTTGAAAAAGCTAGCATTATTAGTTCAGAATTTGAAAATTTCAGTCATACATACCCTTAATAAGGGAATATAAATACTTTGAAATCCCAGCAATCGATAGTTTGATGAAGAATAGCAAACAAAGAAATTCCTGGACTGTTATATGCGAATGACTTAATGGTAGGTTCTATAACGGTAGTAGGATTGCTGATGGCAATAAATGAAATACAGAAATTCTGTGAAGTTTGGGAAATAAAAATAAACATAAATAAGTCGAAAGTTATGGTATTCAAGAAAGGAGTTACACTAACAAAAGATGAAAAGTGGATACTAAATGGCGTAGTCAAATGAATTTGAATACTTAGGAGTAAGGTTGAATAACAATAGAAAGTGGGGAGCACACAGGAGAAAAATTGAAGCAAAAGGAAGGGCGACAATGAATGAAATAAGAATATGCAAATATAATATTTGAGTTTGATTTATGAGTCACTATGTTTACACTCAAACTTCACTTACTTGTTGTTGTATAATTGAAACGTTTTCAAGATCATTCGATCTCATCCTCAGCTGTTTGGTGACTAAATGAACCTCCCTCTTCTTCCACTACTACGGAGCTCCGATCACTCTGCCATCTGGTGTTAGGGGCACTAAGTTTTAATACTTCATTTAATGCCGGGATTTCAAAATTTATAACTTTATCACGGTTTTTGTTTATGAATATTTTTTCCCAAATATCCAATTCTATGGGTGTACTTAAAGATTTTAACAGTTTAATGTTGTAGACAATGTTGTGGTTTTCTGTCCAAAAATGGCGTGAAACTGCAGATTTTTCTGTTTGTTTCAACTTAATGTTCCTCTGGTGTTTTCTTTGCCTGGTTAACAAGTTTCTCTTAGTTTTTCCTATGTAGCTTTTTTCACAGGTTTCACAATTAATCTGATAAATTCCTGATTTCAAATTGTTGGGGATTGTATTTTTCAGTGGTTTATTTAGCAGGTTCCTCAGACTGAATTTGTTTTGGGGTGCTAGTTTTAAGTTTAGTCCTTTGAAGATTCGTTCAAATTTTCTAAAAGCCCATGGATGGTAGGTGAATTTTCTATATTGCTAATTTGTGTTCTCAAGTGGTGTATGAGTGGTATTTTTTGATCTTATCTTCAGTTTTTCTTTCCTCTTCATCATGTTCCTTATGATGGCTGGGTTGAATCCATTTAATACCGCTATGTCTTTTATGTGTTTGGTGACTAAATGAACCTCCCTCTCCTTCCACCTTATGTTAGACAGTAGTTAAGTTACTATTAGACAGTAAACCTTATGTTAGACAGTCCAGAATATGAAAAAATTCCAAAAAATCCATTATCCAAAAGTACCACTTCTGTTAATAAAGCTTTATCAATTACAAAAACATTAAGTACATCTGAAAAATACAACTTAAAATCTTCCAACCCCACACTACCAAGGTTGTACTGTCTGCCAAAAATCCACAAACAAGACAACAGCATGAGACCCATCATCAATGGCATCAATTCACCTACATACCACATAGCAAAATGGTTAGTAAGAAAATTAAAATCATATGACAAATTTCAAAGTTTGGGAATAAAAAACTCCTTAGAATTGATAAATCACCTACAGAATTACAACATCCCGGAAAATCACATACTAGTTTCTTTTGACGTTAAGGCACTTTTTACAAGCATTCCAGTAGAAAAAATACCTACATTCCTCAAAAAATGGCTAACCCAGACTACAACGGACCCCAGAGAAATAGATGACATTATCAATCTTACAGATTTATGCATAAGGAATAATTACTTCATGTTTAACCAAAATTTCTACAGACAATCAATAGGATTAGCTATGGGGAGCCCACTTTTGCCTATTTTAGCAGACCTACACATGAGCTATTTTGAAACACACATAGTAAAGGCCTTCCCACAGATTTATAAATTTTGGCAGAGATATGTTGATGATGTTCTTGCTATCATTCCGGAAAAACTTAGAGAAGATTCTCTAAAATTACTAAACCTGCAAGATAATCACATCCAATTTACTATGGAAGAAGAAAGAGACAACACACTACCCATTTTGGACCCCAAGATAACTGGAAATCGTCATGGTGTGGATTTTGGAATATACAGGAAGCCCACACACATGGATAATTACATACAGAAAAATGAATACAACCCAGTTTCACATCAACTAGCTGCCTTTAGAAGTCTAATTCACCGGCTATATAACATCCCACTGAGTAAGGAGGAATTTTTGAAAGAACAACAACACATAAAAGAGATAGCGGTATTAAATGGATTCAACCCAGCCATCATAAGGAACATGATGAAGAGAAAAGAAAAACTGAAGATAATATCAAAAAAATACCACTCTCACACCACTTAAAAACCCAAATTGGCAATATAGAAAATTCACCTACCATCCATGGGCTTTTAGAAAATTTGAACGAATCTTCAAAAGACTAAACTTAAAACTAGCACCCCAAAACAAATTCAGTCTGAGGAACCTGCTAAATAAACCACTGAAAAATACAATCCCCAACAATTTGAAATCGGGAATTTATCAGATTAATTGTGAAACCTGGGATAAGAGCTACATAGGAAAAACTAAGAGAAACTTGTTAACCAGGCAAAAAGAACACCAGAGGAACATTAAGTTGAAACAAACAGAAAAATCTGCAGTTTCACACCATTTTTGGACAGAAAACCAGAACATTGGCCACAACATTGTAACGGGATTTTATTTTCGTTCATCTTCAACTAATAAGAAGCAAGCCAACTTCTTTGTAACATCCAAGTCAAGTTTTAATCTAATAAGAGTCATGAGATCTTTCTAAGGTGTGGACGCGGATTTTTGGTGAAAATAAAGTTTAGATGAGTCCAATTTTGTTATATATTATTTAATTATATAATATAAACTACGATTCACTCTTTTATATTATAAATATTGAATAACACTTTTCGAATCTTATTAATTTTTCTTTATGAAAATTATAATGATCGTAACATCTTAAGTCAACTTCCTCGTTCTCCAGCAAGACACAAGATTCTAACACTTTTCTTAGATTATTGATTTTCTTGTCCCCATAGTGATTCCCACTTTATTTTGTGATTGGCCGATTCACTGACACGTCATCACACCACGTCATACCACTACTACTTCGGCCAATCACACAACTACATACATTTTTATATATTTATTATTCCTTCGAACATTACTAAAAAAATACTGTTACAAATGCCCTTCTTCGAAATATATGGAAAATAACCAAACAAAGGAATTAACAATCTGTTTCCATATATTGCGAAGAACAGCCCCAATTAACAATTTCGTTTACACCAATATTACACAACACCAATACAACATACATAAAATATAATAATATACATACATTGGATGAAATATAATAAATGAACATTTAACAACAATAAATTAACATTAATTAAAATACAACAATATATTGATGTTTAACAATGTTTTATTTTTATTATTATTTAACACACACATAGTATATATTCAATATTGTTTCAATTACTGTCAAGGCTTTTATGTGTATAGGGATCAGTATCATTCACTTTAAATGTGTGTGTGTATTTGTTACACAGTCCAGGTTTTGAACTAAAGGCTTTTCTATTCTTTAATATACACAATTTCAACTGTTCTTTTCTCGCTTGGTCTAAATTGTATGTGTTTTCTAACTTTACTTGTAATATTCTCTGGAATTCTATTTCTTCCTCCACTTGGCTTCCGCCGTTCTTATCTTGTATTGTATATAATTGGCAACAATGCTTTTCAAGGTCAGTTACATTATTTTACAATCCATCAATAATTAAATTCTTCCCACAATTTTCATTTTCATCGTATTCAATATTACCATTTTCTTGCAAAAGTATATCTTCCACAAAAAACCTTTCATTATTTATACTATCCCTGTTCTCTTCTTTTCTTCCATCTTCTTCCAATAATTTTATTACTAATAAATCATTTTCTGTCTTAACCTTCATTTCATGCATTTCGAAATTCAATACACTTTGCCATTCATATAATAAATCATTACCCAAAATTACATCTCTTGCCAAATGTGGAATTACCAACGCAATGAAATTGAAATTCCATTCACCTATTCGCCCTTAATTAATACTTTCATTGTTGGTTAGGTTGGTGCTATCGTTTATATTCGCATCATTCTCTGTGCTTTGTGTATTTTCGACTATTTCATTTTGATTACTTCTTTCAAATCTCACACCCCTAAAATCTCTTTGATTTGCACTAAATAAACTAGTACCTCTACCCCTATTAAAATTACTTATTCGCTGATTATTTCCTCGATAAAATCTTACATGGTTTATTTGATCATTTCTTCCAATTCTCGTCGACTGATTGTTATGATTATTCCTTTGCACATTATTTTGAACTCCACTTCCTGTTCCGGGAATTACAGATTCATAAGTTCGTCTAGGATCATAACCTCTTCCTTCAAATCTTTGATTTCTCACGGGTGCCCCGCCCCAATTTAAACTCGTCCTATTATTCCTATTATTTGTAGGTTGTGATTCCTGTCGATTTCTTCCTCGCTCAATATGGACGTTATTATAGTTACCATCACAGGATGTAGTATCATTAATGAGGTTATGTGCTTCAAATTCGGATAATAATTCAATCATATCAGAGAAATCGATAGGCTTAGCCACAATTAAATGATTTCTGATATGTGGTGGATAATGACGTATTAACATGTCGACAATTTCTGTCTCAGAAATTTCGGGATTAATCAACTTACTTTTGTTTGCTAATTTTAAGAAATATTCAGTCATAGAAATCCCTTTTTTAAACTCAAACCTACCCGTTGCTAACTCCACTTTTATTCTTCTTTGTCTCTCAGGTCCCCAAAATCTATTTATAAACAGATTTCTGAAAGTACTGTATGTTTCATGTGAAGCCAAAGTTAACCTTAACCACTCAAGAGCATTTTTCTTCAAACAGCGTTTTACTATTACCATCCGAAATTCATTGGGAATTCTCTTAATACGGAAATATTCTTCCAATTCCCTAAGAAATACTTTTGGATTATCACCTGATTCCTCATCAAAACTTGGTGGACTAATATCATTTAGTGAATAATGTACACATTCATTTTGACCTAGACTGTGGAGTTGTGTGTGTGAGGACATGTTCTGTGTGTTTCTGTGATAATTAATATCATTATCTGGACTCACAAAATCACTACATTCACTTACTACATCACTAGACTTCTGATGATTGCTTAATTCACCTGGTAAGTCACAATCGTTTATATTTGTAATTCTAGACATTTCTTTCCCGTTATTTACTTTTCTAGCCTGTAATGCAATTACAACTTGTGTCAGTTTTCCTAAGTTATCCTTTTCTTTTTCAAAATGTTCTTTTACCTCCTTAATTTGCAAAATTACTTCTTCTTTTGCTTTACTTATCTCATCAATTTGTAACTTTATTTCCTCTTGGTGTATCTTACTTTCATCATGTTGTAATTGCATTTCAGAACAAATTACATGGATTCTTTGTTCTACTTTATCTCCTAATTCGTCTCTTTGTTTTTGTGTTATTTCTGCCTGTTGTATCCTAAATGTTTCTAACTCTTTGTTTAATTCCATTCTTATTTCTTGTTTCACAATGTCCTGACCTAACCTAGTTTCCTGAATTATCTCTCTCAACTCATTGACTTCCTTTCTATTCTCATCCTTATTAATCTCTATGATCTGCATGAGCCTTTCCATATTATCCCTACACTCTTTTCTCCCTTCTCTAATCTCCTGTGAAATTTCAGATTTTAATTCCTGTTTTAGCTTCTGTAGTAAATTAATTTCTAAGTTACTCACATTTTGTGCTAGTTCCTGTCTTACTCCTACATCTAAATCATTCATTTTCTTAGTTAAATCATTTACATTTTGTTCTATTTTAGAATCTAAATTACTCATTTCTGATTTTACATCTTTCATTCTAGAATCTAAATTACTCATTTCAGATTTAACATCTCCTATTTCTGATTTTACATCTCTCATTCTAAAATCTAAATTCTTTGCATTTTGTTCTATTTTAGAATCTAAATTACTCATTTCTGATTTTAAATCATTTGCATTTTGTTCTATTTTAGAATCTAAATTACTTATTTCTGATTTTACATCATTTGCATTTTGTTCTATTTTAGAATCTAAATTACTCATTTCTGATTTTAAATCATTTGCATTTTGTTCTATTTTAGAATCTAAATTACTTATTTCTGATTTTACATCATTTGCATTTTGTTCTATTTTAGAATCTAAATTACTCATTTCTGATTTTAAATCATTTGCATTTTGTTCTATTTTAGAATCTAAATTACTTAACATTCTTGTTATTCTTTCCAACATTGACTCATTATCTATGCTTAATCTTGCATCCTCCCTATTCATTCCTACACTATCAGTAACTTCTCCTTCCACTATTATTTCTTTTCTACTCGCCATCTTTTTAACTATTTTCTGATTTCTTAACAACATAAATCTACTACTACTATTATTATTATTATTTTTTTTTTTTTTTTTTTTTTTTTAAATTTCACTCACTTAAACCAGTTCTCGTTTTCTTCTTTCTTCTCTCTTCTTTCTTCTTTCCTTTTAAATTCCCACGGAGCTGCACGATGCACGATCTCCTCTTCTTTATCCTATTCGAGCCCCACACGTTGCTGCGCCATTTGTAACGGGAATGTTTTCGTTCTCCATTATGGCGGTCGGTATAATACTTTCTTTCACTCCAGAATCATGATTTTCCATCGCTCTTTCTATGCTAGTCGCCATGTTTCTCCCATAAGACAGCACTAACGGCGCAGTTACTCGAATATAGTTAATTTAATCAATTTTTTTTTTCTTCTATCAAAAGTAATACTGGCTAGCGCCAAATGATAGATTCACAGATTAAGACAAAATGATATATAATTTTCTTGGAGATTTTATAATCATCGTAACATCTTAGCAAATGCTCTCCAGCAAGACACAAGATTCTAACACTTTTCTTAGATTATTGATTTTCTTGTCCCCATAGTGATTCCCACTTTATTTTGTGATTGGCCGATTCACTGACACGTCATCACACCACGTCATACCACTACTACTTCGGCCAATCACACAACTACATACATTTTTATATATTTATTATTCCTTCGAACATTACTAAAAAAATACTGTTACAACATTAAAATGTTAAAATCTTTAAGTACACCCATAGAATTGGATATTTGGGAAAAAATATTCATAACCAAAAACCGTGATAAAGTTATAAACTTTGAAATCCCGGCATTAAATGAAGTATTAAAACTTAGTGCCCCTAACACCAGATGGCAGAGTGATCGGAGCTCCGTAGGAGTGGAAGAAGTGGACCAAACAGCTGAGGATGAGATCGAATGATCTTGAAAACGTTTCAATTATACAACAACAAGTAAGTGAAGACTGAGTGTAAACATAGTGACTCATAAATCAAACTTAAATATGAAGAATACTTCACTGTTAATAATGCTTCTGCTTTAAATATTTATGCAAATATAAGCTAGAAATTACGACCAAGTGGTTAGAAAGAATGTATGAGGCACTAGTTGAATCCAAAATGTTGTATGCAGTGCAGATATGGGTGGAGGGGGTGCAGAGGTAAACAAAACGGTGGTCCAAAACTACAGAAGGTTTTGTAAAGAGCTACTAGGTTTACCAAGATCAGCACCTAGGGAAGTAGCTTTAGTAGAATTAGGAAAGTCAAGAAGAAATGGATTAATAACACTAGGGAACACGTTTTTTGTACCCGAAACAAAATAGGCTAATTCTTATGAAAAATGACTCGCTGATTCCAAAAATTCCTCTGAAAATGCTGTATCACGTAAGGGTTTCGATATATTCTTATTCTTTTATATAAAATTACATAAATGAGATATGATACCAACTCATATTGACTTAATTTAAAATGATAGCCATTGACTCTTCTAAATACAGCTTAAAGGCAGTGTTGCTTCATAATGGCAATTTACTACCTTCAATACCTTTATTTCATGCCATAGGAATGAAGGAGACATACGATTCCATGTCCATGATTTTAGATTCTATTAGTTATCAAAACCATGGCTGGGAAATTTGTAGTGACCTCAAGGTAGTTGCATTGCTAACGAGACTGCAGGGAGGTTTCACAAATTATTGCTGTTTTTTGTGCTTATGGGACAGTAGGACAACTGACAAGCATTTTATAGTGAAAGAATGGGGGAAAAGGGAAGACTATACCCCTGGAGCAAGCAATGTTAAGTGTGTGCCTCCAGTAGAACCAAACAAATTTCTTCTCCCCCCACTTCACATAAAGCTCGGGTTAATGAAGAATTTTGTTAAAGGTTTGGACAAAAGTGGAAGTGCATTTGAGTATTTAAGAAGTATCTTTACCAAAATAAGTGAATCTAAATTGAAGGAAGGTATATTTGTCGGTCCTCAAATAAGACTACTTCTTAAAGACAGTGTTTTTGAATCAAAGCTTACACGTGTTGAACTGGCAGCATGGAAATCATTTAAATCAGTGGTGGAAGGCTTCCTGGGCAATAACAAAGAAGAAAATTATGAAACTTCAGTCTCAGAACTATTAAGGAGCTACAAAGAAATGGGTTGCCGTATGTCACTTAAAATCCACTTTTTGCACTCTCACCTTGATAGTTTCCCTACAAACCTAGGAGCTGTAGTAAGTGATGAGCAAGGTGAGCATTTTCACCAGGACGTTTCTGAGATGAAAAGACGTTACCAGGGTATCGCTGGGATTCAGCCATGTTCGGAGACTATTGTTGGTTCCTCAAACGGGAGAGTCAATACAAAGAAAAAATCAACAGTGAAACACTTCTGAGATAATTCAGGTATTGGTTTTCATCATTATCTTGTGTTTATTTATTTTAATAATAATAATTAATAATTATTATTATTTTTAATGTTATTCGGCAATAAAATACCTATTTTTCAATTAATCAAATATGAGTTTTCATATCACATTTCTGTAAGTTTTCATAAAAATTATGAATACCTAAAAAACGTTACGTGATGCAGCATTTTGAGGGGCATTTTTGGAATCAGCAGATCAGTTTACATAAGAATTTGCCTATTTTTTTCGGGTATATAATTTTTTTTTTTTTTTTTTTTTTTTTTTTTTTTTTTTTTTTTTTTTTTTTTTTGTTCCCCAGTGTAATGGAAAGAATGATAAAATTTTCGTATAGGTGTTTGGCCAAGGAAGAAGGAGAATCTATGAACTTATGCAAGAGACAGCAAAAAATATTAGAGAACACATATGGTCTCTCGGCAGAGATAGGAGGAAATATGGAAAAAATATTAATGGGAGATATGTGGAGATTAGGGGAAAGGAATACATGCGATGTTGGTAAATTAGTAAAATGCAAAATAGAAGATATAGAAATATAGAAATGTTCCAAAGGAGAACAGCCGCCATTGGAGTTAAAGGCGGCGGTAAATGGAACAAAAAAGTGATTGTGGAATTGTCAAAATGGTGGGTGTTAACTCAGCTTTTGATGTCGATTTTCTATGTTTAAAACGTCTAAATGGCGTAATAGAGAAAGGTCTAACAGGAGAAATGATTTTGAGGAGCTATCAGTGGAAGTACAGACTGTCCAAAAAAAGTTGTTTTGAAGGTTACTGAGGAAGTACAAGAAAGGTTAAAACATGCATCGAATAGGAATATGTCGATCTCGCATTTGTTTCAAGTATTAATAACTTTGCTATTTAATAATTCACTGAATTATTCTTTGGATAATACACTGTACACTTCCCGTCTTGAAACATTCAAGTCTCTCGTCACTTCTGTCCCCATCTCGTTTTAAATTTACATAAATTTGACAAAATTGCTTCGTACTTCTGGTTGTGAAATTTTCATTCGAATTAAACTCATTTCCAATTTTTCCCCCAATCATGTCTTTCTGTTTCAAATTTTCCGTCCGCGTAATGCCCTTATATTTAGTTATTAATTCAACTAATAATTCTTTCTCGATTGATGGGAAATCTATCCAATGGCTTCTCTTCTGATTTTATTCACCCGCCAATGTTTTAAGCTGTTTGTAAACGAAAATAAAAACAAAAGCACAAGGCAGTATGTTCAGAAAATAATACGATTCATCCCCAGACTTATATATCTGTAATATTTACAAGTCTTTCAGTGTTAATACGCGTTTAATATTTTCAGAAAACAAATTCGTGAAATGTAAGAATTTTAATAGTTTTGTTAACGTTATGATAATTGTTACGCTACATTTGTTGGTGTCGAATATAACATCTGTTAGTGAAATCGGGCACTAGTCGTACTGATAGTCTAAAACAAATGGGATCTAGCTTGGCCTCACAGCCTAGGAAGACCTTTATTCATAGTTGCTTCCATAAGCATGTGTTTATACTCATACAAAATGTGTGATGAAATGGCAAGTCGTCTTTTGTGTGACTGCGAAGCACTTCAGTGTTTTAATACAAACACTTTAATCAAGGATTTATGTAATTACGTCAATTTAATAAGCTCTTGACCTGCGCCGTGGCGTAGCGGGCTGAGGCAGCATACTTTGGTCCCTGGCAACGGAAAGCGGAAATATGGGGAAGTCTAGAAAATATGAAATTATTACAATTTTACAAGCAAATAAAAAGAAATTGGGAACGAGAACAATATGTAGATTACTGCAATAGGCAAGAGAGAGAAGGGTTAGCTTGGATGACAACAGGAATAATATTTCTAAGAGGGATAAGAGGTAAGGAAAAGGGAATTTGTGAATTGTGTGGGGGAAAAGAAAGGATAGAACACTATGTAGAGTCTGTCTAGTGAAGGCGAGTGCACTTAGCCCCTCAAAGGGAAAACACCCTTCCGCCCACTAATGACCGTCATAAATCTATCTCCACGCTTCAGAAATGGAACACTGTCGTTGAAGACCAATAACAACCCTGATCTTCTCGAAGTGACAGCTGCATGTCTACTCCACGTGGAGTCTCAGATGCCAAAGTTCCAACTTCCAGTTGATCTGTTTTATTACGTGTACAAATCCGTTGTGTTTTTTTTTGTTTTTCTTTTTTCCCCCTTTCAATTTACGTCCTCCAACGTTAAGTCATATCGGACAATGAATGAAATGGGTGATATTATACTCAAATGAGCCCGGGGTACATGGAGCTTAGAGCTATCTGACATTCGTCTATCAGGATAAGAGAAAACCCCGGAAAAAACCTTATCCAGGTAACTCACCCTGACCGACATTCGAACTCGGTACCTCTTGAACGTGAGTCAGACATGCTACCATCTACGCTACTGAGGCGGGCATTCGTTGTGTGTCACGATGTGGAGACGTGGGAGGGAAATGCAGTGGTAGAAATAGTAGATTACCTTCAGTCAAGTGAAAATAATCAAAGTGATGACAATAGTGTGAATAACTGGGCCGAGTTATGTTACTGGAAAAGCCTCAAAAAACAAAGACATAACGGGAACTGTTTCTAAGCAAATTCAAGCGCCCGTTTTGAACACATATAAATATGTGCTGACACATAATCTTGGTAACGGATCATGCAATGAACTTGATGATAAATTCTGGGTATTCACAGAAATACAGTAAGAAATGTTGTGACAAAAGAAATACCAAAGAAGCCGATCAAGTGTGAAAACAAAAGGAAACGTTCCTCTAAAGTAGATAATTTCATATGCTACTTAATTCGTCGAGAAATTTATAGATTCTATGCAAAAGGGAGAGCGCCCACCTTAGATGAATTGGTTGCACATTTGCAAGAAATTTATGATTTTCCTTATGGGCGCAGCACTTTGCGCGGTCTCCTAAAGGAGCTGGGTTTCAAATACCGCACTTTGAATAAGTTAAGGGTTATTATGGAATCCAGTAGAATTGTATCTTGACGATAGATATATAGTCAAAGCTAAGGAAGTTTCGCAGGAATGGACATAAGATAATTTATTTAGACGAAACGTCTAACGTTACCCATGACGTGCACACGAGTTAACTAAACAGACTCTAACAGAATGCGAGGAGGTTGCCATGTGGAGAGAAAAGGTTTGCGAGGAAAAATGGGAGAAAATAGAGAAGATAATAGTAGCTATAAAAATGTTAACGGGAAGGGAGGAAAAGAAGGTAAGAAGTGTTGGTGAGTTCTTGCAGAAAGTAAAAGAAAAATGGGCAAGAAATATAAAGAATTGAGTAACTTGATACCGAAAATGCTTATTTTCAGATACTCTGAATCCAGAAACAAAAGAAATATTAGGCAGAAAGGTACTCTCGTTTGTTTATGTGTGCATCTGTACAGTAGAGCTTTAAACTGAACAAAAAATATGCAAAATTTTTGTTATTTTTATTTTCTATAAAATGATTCTTAAGAAATTCCGTTAAAATACGTCATGTTTAAGTAACATCGGAAATAAAATGACGACTTTCAAGTATTTGCATAAAGACAATGTTATAGCAGATAGAACGGATAAAGAAGGTTTTTATAACTTTGCAGAAAAAAGGCTGGAAAAATTTTGTAAATGTAAGGAATTAAAAGTTTGTTATGTATTAATTAATTGTTTTAATTTGATATCCAAATGTAGAACAACATATATTTTATTACAAAACACAATTTTTTCTCTCTCAGATGAAAATATTCGAACCTGAATATCGATCGGACATTCTCATACGCGGGAGTGAAGAAAAAAATCACATTTGCACATTTTTCATCATTTGTGCCCCCCGTGACAATGGTTTGAGAAGGGTTGGAGCGGCGGGGACAGAAAATCGACAGAACTCGGGTTCCGGACAGCCAATTTTTCAGCAAGCGAGGTGCGGAGGGCGGAGGACATTTCCGATACGCCCTTTGACCGTGACGTCACACCAACTACTCGTGGCGAGAATTCGAGAGGATTACTGGAGATAAGCTGGCGACTTATCTCAATTCAGTGTGAGATATCACGAAACCTGACAGCCAACCTCTCTCATAATGATTTCAACGTCCACTGTTAATAGCATAAAACGCTCCTTACAGCTGTCTCACATGATTTTTTACACACTCTTCGAAAAGCTATCATTAAAAAACTTACATACTTAAAGTCAATTGGAATACACTTGTGTAGAATCTGTCTAGCGTAAATGGCACCGTGTCTGTCTCGCGTTAAAGCGGTACCGAGTTCGATTCTTGGTCAAGGTGAGTTACCTGAACAAGGTTTTTTCCGAGGCTTTCCCTTGTCATGAAAGACGAATGTCAGTAACTCTAAGCTCTATAGAAACTCGACTGCCTTAAACATCAATTCATCCATTTCATTCGTCGTACAATACGAGGGCTGTCGCAAAGTTTTAATTACTGCCCGGTAGTTCTTATGCCAGAGTGATGCAAATATTTCAGTGTCATCATTGATCTCTCAGGACATAATGTTGGTAGTTACAGTGATTTGAGTCCTTTTGTTCCGTTTACAGTGAGTGCCAAAAGTGACTGTAGTGTAGGATGGAGAAAATTAAGACTTAGTGTATTCAAGCTCCTGCCTCTGTGGCACGGGGGGTGGCGTGTCGCCTCACATTCAAAAGCTACAATTCGTACAGACACATAAAACTCTTGTAAATAGTAAAAGAGACAGCCTTCTGTTTTGCCTTTACTCTATTTCGTGAAAAGTAATATCAGAAACAACTCACGGCCTCCTATGAATTTATTACAAATATATGAGGGAGTCTGAAAAGTTCTCCCAGCGATGTTCACATCTCTGTAACCCGTCCAAATAGTACTCTGCGTTTTTCAACATAGTCTCCTTGTTACTCTACACACTTCTCCCAGCGGTGTTCCCATCTCTGTAACCCGTCCAAATAGTACTCGTCGTTTTTCAACATAGTCTCCTTGTAATTCTACACACTTCTCCCAGCGATGTTCCCACCTCTGTAACACGTCCAAATAGTACTCGGCGTTTTTCAACATAGTCTCCTTGTAACTCTACACACTGCTCCCAGCGATGCTCCCATCTCTGTAACCCGTCCAAATAGTACTCGGCGTTTTTCAACATAGTCTCCTTGTAACTCTACACACTTCTCCCAGCGATATTCCCATATCTGTAACACGTCCAAATAGTACTCGGCGTTTTTCAACATAGTCTCCTTGTAACTGTACACACTTCTCTCAGTGATGCTCCCATCTCTGTAACCCGTCCAAATAGTACTCGACGTTTTTCAGCATAGTCTCCTTGTAACTCCACACACTTCTCCCAGCGATGTTCCCATCTCTTTAACCCGTCCAAATAGCACTCGACGTTTTTCAACATAGTCTCCTTGTAACTCCACACACTTCTCCCAGCGATGTTCCCATCTCTTTAACCCGTCCAAATAGTACTCGACGTTTTTCAACATAGTCTCCTTGTAACTCTACACACTTCTCCCAGCGATATTCCCATATCTGTAACCCGTCCAAATAGTACTCGACGTTTTTCAACATAGTCTCCTTGTAACTGTACACACTTCTCCCAGCGATGTTCCCATATCTGTAACCCGCCCAAATAGTACTCGACGTTTTTCAACATAGTCTCCTTGTAACTCTACACACTTCTCCCAGCGATGCTCCCATCTCTGTAACCCGTCCAAATAGCACTCGGCGTCTTTTTCTGTAAAATAATTGTTCACGAAGGTGACTGCCTCTTCATTTGACGAAAATCCTGTCCTCCTTCAGATGAAGGAACAAAGAGAAGTCGCTTGGGGTAACATCTGGTGAGTCAAGCAGTTCAAACCGTATTTCATGGACTTTCGCCATTACAACCGCTGAGGTGTGATACAGTGCGTTGTCTTTGTGAAACTGTATTTTCTTTTTCTGCAAATGTTACCGTTTTTCCGCAAATTCTGCCTTCAGTTTGTCAGGTAATGATGCGTCATATGCTCCTGTGATGTTTTTTCCTTTCTGAAGTTAATCGATTTAAATAACTCCATGACTATCCCAAAAAACAATCACCATCATTTTTCCAGCTGAAAAAAAACAGTTTTTGCGTTTTTGGAGCCGGTTCCCCTTTTGCAATCCAATGTTTGGACTGTATTTTTTGTTTCGAGCGTAAAATAGTGTATCCAAGTTTCATCCAGAGTAATTAATCGGCGCCAAAATTCGGATTTATTTTGCCTAAACTGCGCCAACAGAGCGAATTTAAATGTTCATTGGAACAGGTTTTTGGTCTAATGTGAGCAAACGCGGCACCAAACACGCCTGCAGCTTTCTCATGACTAAATATTGATTTAATATGTAACAAACACGTTCTTTTGACCCATCCATAGGCTCTGCTATTTCTCTCACTTTAATTTGGCGGTCGTGTGGCACCATTTGTTGAACTTTGGCGATGTTTTCGTTTGTAGTTGAAGTTTTTGGACGTCCCGAACTTTTATCATCTCCCAAGCTCTTACGGCCACGTTTAAATTTAGCTGCCTACAACTTCACTGTGGTAAATGATGGTGCAGAGTCTCCATATGCAGAATCCAACTCACCTTTGATTTGGGTAAGCGTATTGCCTTTCAAAAACAAATATTTAATGACAGTTGGATACTCGATTTTGTCTATTTTTATAAAAACACTCACATAAACTAACTCAAACTATTGTTAGATAACAACTGAGCGTCCAAAATGGCTGAAACTTTGGTGTGTAGCTGTCAACAGATGAACAACGAAATTCACTTGCTTTTTTTTTACGAGGCTGCCCTCTTTATTTTGAGGTCGGGAGCTTCTCAGAGCACCCTCGTATTTCAGGGTGCGAATAGTACATGTGCTTTTCAAATTCGTCTTAATTTTTTAGTAATTTACGAAATAAAATTAGCCCTTTGTAGCCCTTTCTCTCAGAAGGAATTGGTGTTTCAAACTGTGACAAAATTGCCAAACTGTGTTGATAGCTATTTGAAATTACGGGTACAAAAGTACAAAATTTATTTCTTTATATTGAAATTTACAAAGTTATCCAAGTTAAACTGTTGCAATGTCTCGGAAAGGTATCCTTGAAGAACATAAACAGAGCTCTGTTCTCCTATCTCTCGTGATCCCGTTGAAACAAAAGCAGAAGAAGTTATGAGCTGTTTTAAAGCGAACATTTTTTTGTAGGAACAATGCGAGCTTAATTAAACGTCAACTCACGTAGATGTTAACTACATTCTACTGGGCTCAGCTTTTCCCTTAATTTGGGCTCGACAAGTGTTCACATACTTCAGTTCCCTCTGGCTGTGCTACACAAAGGGGATATACACTCATTATGTATGGCTATTCCACCAAGTATTCCCGCGTAAACTGATTTTTGTGTGTGATAACTAGAGGACGGATTTTGCTCTATTTGTCTATTTTATTCCTCAGAAACGTAGGCTTTTATGTTATAAGCACGTTTCCTACAGTTATTATCATAATTTCTTAGTTTTATAGTGCCTATAAATGCATATTTCATATGTTAGTGCCTATTCTGTTTATTTTTTCCCCGGATCTTAAACCTTTAAACTAAATCACACAATTGCACATCACACTATCACACATTTAATCTTTATCGTTCCTGCCACCAGTTCGTCAGCAGTATGATCTTTTTCAGCGCTCTGCAGCGATCCTGTTGACATTAGGATTAAAGTACGGATGAAGAAGAATATTGTCACCCGAACGTCGGAACTCCCTATAGAACTGGCCATCAGGAGGGTCAGACGTGAAGTATTCAATGCCACATCCACCCATTAATCTCTGTCACTAACTGAGGGGATGATTAGGGAAGTGTCGCTTCTCGCTGGCCGCCTCTTCCCCCTTCCACTGCCTTCTGGAACCTTCGCGGTGATTCACTGAAACCAGAGACTTCTAGAAAACAGTGATATTCCTATAAAAAGAGCTGCAATGGGTGAGGGCAGTTAGTTCTTGGCGAGCAGCGAAGCAGCGCCGTGCTAGTGTACAGACGAGAAGACTGTGTACGTGCATCGGAAGAGTGTGCGTAACTGTGAGCGGCAGTGGAACTGTAACAGACGAATTGGTGTGTAGTGTAGTGTAGGCACCGCAGGCAGTGACACTGATGATACATGAGATGAAGATAGAGCACCGGTGGAATGAGATGGCGGGGGAAGCCGGAGGTTCCGTAAAAAACCCGACCCAACGCCGTGTTGTCCAGCACAAATCTCACTTTGCTGTCGCCTGGGATCGAACTCGGGCCGCCTTTGTGAGAGCCAAGACGAACTGGTGAAACGTAATTGTGTGCATTACGTAATTCTGTGTAATTGGCAAGTGTTCAACTGTAAGTCGGTGGACATAAAGATCATTTTTGAGTGGTGCAATCACGAACCCACAAAGTCACAATATGCTTTATCTGATGATCAATTGTATTAACGTTACACATTTTTGTTGCCATTTCATGCTCTAGGTACAAAATAAGGACAAACCTTTATAAATTTGACACAGCTGATCTTATGAGAAGCCGTAATCGAAACTGCTATGAAAGTTTCAGATATTATATTATTAATTGCAGAAGTTTGCTGTGATTGATATCTCTATACAATTACAAATCTAGTTAGTCCTAAAACACATGGACTAAACCATCTGCACCTCTTAATCAGTCAACAAAACTTTCAAGTACAACTTCCTTGAGTACTACTTTTTCACATATATTCAATTGCACAAATTTGGATCCCATATGTTAACAGTAAATATCTAACACTTAAAAAGAGGAAGAAGAACAAAAAATGAATTAAAGGTAGAATCTCCAAAAATGAAAGAATAATAATTAAAAGAATACAATTACTTACCCACTCCATAAAAGAAGGGAAAAAAGAAAAAAAAAAGAAATGATCAGGCAGCCGCAGGAGTTGAAGTATTGGTTTGTTTCATAAATTCGTGCAATTCTTGTTACGTGTTTACGACAAAGAACGCCTGCACTGTATGCCCGTATCACAACTACGGCAACGAAGTGGCCTAGTTATGTAGGGGTAATCTGTTTACATAAGCAAGGTCATCGAAAGTAAACAAGGCAATGAACTTTTCAAAACAAACTTTATTTTGTGCAGTATGCACCATTATTATCAATAACATATCTCCGTTTCTCAGGAAGCTTATCAATACCATTTATCCAAAATCTTGCAGTTTTCTGGTTGACGAACTCTTCTACGGCGAGTCTGCAACCCTCCCTGGAAGTAAGGCGTTTGTCATTAAGGAAGTTTTGCAGGGATCGGAATAAATGATAGTCGGATTGGGCAATGTCTGGAGAATAGGGCGGGTGAGATAACACATCCCAGTGGAAATCCCGTAATTTCTGACGAGTTACCAAAGAATTGTGTGGTTTGGCATTGTCTTGATGAAATACGACTCCACCATTAGATGCTAATTCTGGCCTTTTCTCTTCTAGGGCAACCTTCAGACGATCCAACTCAGAACAGTATTTCTCTAAATTGATGGTCTCCCCAGGAAGAAGAAATTCGTAATAAATAATTCCTTTCCAGTACCACAAAATACACAGCATAATCTTCTCAGGATGAAGCCCTGGTTTATGTATTGAGAGTGGCGGTTCCCTTTTCTTACGCCATGACTTTCTCTTTCGGATGTTGTTGTACACAATCCACTTTTCGTCTCCTGTAACCAGCTGTTTCAGAAAAGGGGCAGTTTCATTGCGTCTTATCAATGCGTCACAGACGGAAACACGCAGAACTAAATTTTGTTTACTCAGTTCGTGCGGAACCCATACATCCCGAAGATATACGTAACCAAGTTTCTTTAGATGGCTGGCTACAGTTGTATGAGATAAGTTTAGCTCCTGACTTACCTCCCGAGTTTTTATTCTGGGGTTGTTCGTAATCATGTCCTTTATCCTTTCCTCATCCGTAACCACAGGTCGTCCAGAACGAGGTTTGTCTTTGACAGAGAAGTTCCCAGCTCGAAATCGAGTAAACCATTTTTGACATGCCCGATTCGTCACTGCATCTTCTTCGTAAACAGCACAAATTTTCCGTTGAGTTTGTGAGGCGGTTTTACCTTTACGGTAATAAAACAGGATTAAATGTCGAAAATGTTCCTTCTTGCCTTCCATATTAACATTCACAAGTTACAACTCCACAATTTTGCATCCACAAACTCGTACTGAAGTTTGGTTACCAATTCTTACATAAATTGGCCTATTTACCTTTGGCCATGAGGTCGCTGTGGTTTGTGTTCATAGCATTCTTTTAAATTATTGTATTTGTAAACAAACCCCATATTGTTAGGCAACTTCTTTGACATAAAAGTAATGGGGGCATGCAGTGTTCTCAGGAGTTCTTAGTCGTAAACACGTAACAACAATCGAACGAATTTATGGTCAACCCGATAGCACAAACTATGGATTTATTTCAGTCTTGGACGAGATAAAAGCTATCTTGAGAGAGTCCCCTTTATGTTACCATCAGCCACATTCTGGAGGTGACTGCGTCATCTCTATTCTCTTACACACTTCTTTGAAAAAATTCTTAAGTTTTCCGGCTTGATTGTCTTGACTCTCATCCATTACGATGGTTGGTATGAATGACACATGAAGATTTAAGGCTGGTGTTGCTTCGCCATGCAACACTGCATCACTGCCAGTGGATCCCTCGCCTTGCAGCCATGCAGGCAGACAGACTCCATCAGCACCAACCATCCAAGCGACGGCAACTACTTTCGCCATTCCACACCAGCCGACAACTGCCACCTCACACATCGCAGTTATGGTCGGAGCTCCTAGGGACCTACCTCTAGGTTCCTACTCACCGCCGCATCACAGAAGTGGCCCTCAGTGATCAGCGCCACCCGCATCACAAGCAGGAGGGGTGCAACAACATATGTGCCTCTGCAGTTCAGAGATCAGAAGGATCGCGACGCCGCCTTAGCTTCAGGCCTGCCCATACTTGGGCAGTGTCTGAAAGTTGAGAACAGTAAACTGCAGCGTCACACTCCATGCAGACACTGCTCCGCCTAAGGGCACACCACTGACACATGTACCACGCCTCCGCGGTGCCACTACTGTGGCGCTCCAAATCCCACAGCAGTATGTCAGGCACACGACCTCAGGCGCCGACGCAGGTACTGCGCCACCAGTAATTATCTAAGCCATTTTACTGGACAGGCGCAGTGCCCACTTTACCCACGCCGGAACACCAGTGGACCAACACCTCGGAACACAACCACCAGTGAGCCCGCCGATTGGCAGCAAGCTCTTGGTTGTCTACGAGAGGAGCTTCACCGAACAAGCATCAAGCTATGGAGACTCGAGGAGCTCCTGACGACCACTCTCACCGCCGTCAACAACCGTCCCCTAGCGGGGGAAGTTCAGGACCTCCACTCTGAGGTCCTAAACATAAACCAGCGCCTGGGCAACATAGAGGAATCCCTAGCAGTTGCTGCCGCCCAACGCGGCACGATCAACGCCGCCCTCCAGGACATGCTAGACAGGCTGACCACGCTCTCCAGCCAACTCATGGACGGACTTACACCGCAGAAACAGATAGTAGAGTCAATCAACACCCAACTCCAGGACAGCGCAGCCCTACATGAAGAAGGGATTGCCGCTCTTCTGTCCAAAATTGACCGCATCACCAACGCCTTCTGCGACGACCCACCCAACGACACACTGAGCTACTGCAAGGGCAAGTTAGAAAAGATTGTTGGATACATCAATGATACAGCACCCAACAGAAAGCTACACGAAGCCCTTCATGAACACCAGGATCACATCACCCAGAGCATCTATGACCTTAAGATGGCCCTGACTCCAGAACACGGGGTCCCTCCGCCGCAATTTCTGCCACATCGAGACACCCGCACACGCAGGACGCCGCCGCCATCAGACCTGCAACGCCACCTCCCTCCCCGGCCATGAGCTGTTGACGGCCTTGGTCCTACCGCATCACCGCAATCCAGTTCCCACGAGGACTTAACGACTCCATCTGATTACGCATATAACGATCACCACTGTACACAGGTCGTAGTCAGGGTCTCCTGGATCATGACTGCTACCTGATCACCACAAGCGGATTTTCCGCAAACCTAGTTTCTACCCAGCCGGGTTGCTTCGGCGGTACCGGCCATCAACTTCGCCTCAACAGTCCCTACTAAATTAGCACCACAGGCCCCAATAAATAGAATCACCCCAGAACAACGTCCCTCCCATGCCCCATCCTTCTTCCTGCCCAAATACCCAATTTACCCTGTTGTTGATTTTTCCTATACCTTTATTCCCTTTTTCCCCTTACCGTAGCTACTATTACGTAATTTGAACCTCAGATTTCTCAGATTCCATGTTTTCTACATTTTCCTAACTTCAAAATGTTCCACAGGATACAGTTTTCTATTAATCTGTATGAAATTCTAAACATACCTGTAAGGACAAATGTGTATTATATGTACGCATTTATATTTGTTGTGTTTTTGTTACTTGTATTGAAACGGATTATAATGCTTAGTTCATACTGAAAACGCTTAGGAAAATATTTTTTTTAAATAGGTATGATTATTTTTTCTCTTCGTTGATATGGCGAAGACAAATATTTCACATAGGTACAGGTCATTAATAGGTTAAAATGGGTGCAGAACCTTATAGCCTAAGGATTAACTTTTTTAATTATCATATGTGGGACATTTTGAAAATCGCCTGTAATTTTGACATAAACTGTTAATTCCTTAGAAACATTGTAAATAGAAAGCTGAAACTTGATATTACTCCATTCTTAATCGATCACAAAAATAATTAGTACAAATTTGAAAGAAATCTAAAGAAAACTTCAGATATTTCAATTTTCACCCTTAAGCTCCCCTCAAACCCATGTTTTTGTTTTTTGACATAGTTACTTCACACCTTTCTGCACATTTGCACATTATGGTTCTTACTTAGTGAAGTGCATTTATATGTATTTTAATTATACGTCAATATCTGTTATTTTAACTTGCTGTGGAGTCATTTATGAAATTTGGAATAAATGAAGAACTACAGTCCTGGAAATTGAAATAAGAACACCGTGAATTCATTGTCCCAGGAAGGGGAAACTTTATTGACACATCCCTGGGGTCAGATACATCACATGATCACACTGACAGAACCATAGGCACATAGACACAGGCAACAGAGCATGCACAATGTCGGTACTAGTACCGTGTATATCCACCTTTCGCAGCAATGCAGGCTGCTACTCCCATGGAGACGATCGTAGAGGTGCTGGATGTAGTCCTGTGGAACGGCTTGCCACGCCATTTCCAGCTGGCACCTCAGTTGGACCAGCGTTCGTGCTGGACGTGCAGGCCGCGTAAGACGACGTTTCATCCAGTCCCAAACATGCTCAATGGGGGACAGATTCAGAGATCTTCCTGGCCAGGGTAGTTGACTTACACCTTGTAGATCACGTTGGGTGACATGGGTTACATGCGGACGTGCATTGTCCTGTTGGAACAACAAGTTCCCTTGCCGGTCTAGGAATGGTAGAACGATGGGTTCGATGACGGTTTGGATGTACCGTGCACTGTTCAGTGTCCCCTCGACCATCACCATAGGTGTACGGCCATTGTAGGAGATCGCTCCCCACACCATGATGCCGGATGTTGGCCCTGTGTGCCTCGGTCGTATGCAGTCCTGATTGTGGCGCTCACCTGCACGGCACCAAACACGCATACGACCATCATTGGCACCAAGCCAGAAGCGACTCTCATCGCTGAAGACGACACGTCTCCATTCGTCCCTCCATTCACGCCTGTCGTGACACCACTGGAGGTGGGCTGCACGATGTTGGGGCGTGAGCGGAAGACGGCCTAACGGTGCGCGGGACCGTAGCCCAGCTTCATGGAGACGGTTGCGAATGGTCCTCGCCGATACCCCAGGAGCAACAGTGTCCCCAATTTGCTGGGAAGTGGCGGTGCGGTCCCCTACGGCACTGCGTAGGATCCGACGGTCTTGGCGTGCATCCGTGCGTCCCTGAGGTCCGGTCCCAGGTCGACGGGCACGTGTAACTTCCGCCGACCACTGGCGACAACATCGATGTACTGTGGAGACCTCACGACCCACGTGTTGAGCAATTCGTCGGTACGTCCACCCGGCCTCCCGCATGCCCACTATACGCCCTCGCTCAAAGTCCGTCAACTGCATATACGGTTCACGTCCACGCTGTCGCGGCATGCTACCAGTGTTAAAGACTGCGATGGAGCTCCGTATGCCACGGCAAACTGGCTGACACTAACGGCGGCGGTGCCCATACGATGCGCAGTTAGCGTCATTCGACGGCCAACGCCGCGATTCCTGGTGTGTCCGCTGTGCCGTGCGTGCTATCATTGCTTCTACAGCCCTCTCGCAGTGTCCGGAGCAAGTATGGTGCGTCGGACACACCGGCGTCAATGTGTTCTTATTTCCATTTCCAGGAGTGTACATCGCCTAGAGAACCGCAAAGTAGTATATGTTTAGTGAATTTGTTGCAGCATATGTTTCGATGATTGTCATTTCTTATAGTGCATTGCTACGAATTTTAAGAGACATTTTACTAAATTTCTGTATTAGTAAGTGTTCCCTTAATAAATTTTTAGTGCTTTTGGCTGCCTATTTCACACATTATTAGTGCCTATAAATCCGCTCCCTAATAATAAGGAATTAATGTTCGAGCTGAGAGAAATTATCGAAGCTACAAAAATATCTGATATGTTGCAGGACACTATGTCGAGCATTTTTGTCTGTTGATGAAATAAACTTAAAAAAAAATCCAGTTTATATTTGATCTGCCCTTCTGTCTACTAATACAAAGAAAACAGCTAAATAGATGTTCCTTTCCTAAACGTATAATAAATGTATATAAAATGTTTGAATACCATTTCAGTAATTAGAGCTAAAACTAACATCAATATTAATTGGAAAACCTTTTGTGTCGTTTTAAAATTTAAATACAGATAACACGAACTGCTTGCAGCTATTGTCTTCATTATATCATCTACACATATTACTTCTGGCAGTTTATATACAACTGATTCTAATTATGTAAAATACCAGGTGAGTCAGCCACGCCTTATTTTACTGGAAGGTAGGCCACCCATCAAACGACATATGAGTCTTAGTCCAGTTTTACGCTTCTTTCTTTGAAAGAAGAATGCGCAAAATTCAGAGGAATAGTGGTTTAAGAGACAAAATGTACTGCTCGCTAAAGTACACCTCAAAAACATATGACTGCTTTACTGAGAGCGAATTCCGGTTGCCAGGCGATTTTATAAACATTTTATTAGAGTATACATGGCAAAGTAATTCAGTAAATGCCTTGACCTATCGTATGGGTACACTAACAACGTCAGCTAAAACGAAAATGCGGATTCTTGTACTTAGAGCAGGGATTGGCTGTCAAAAATAAGGAAAAAATTAGAGACACACCTCACCCGTACAGTCAAAACGGACATATTATTAAACAATAGTTTATTTACATTTTTTCGTAAACTACGTCTCGTGCATCTGCATTGTAATGCATAAGAGCTTTTGCCATTTATGTAATAATATTAAAACAGTCAGCAAATGATTAAAAGTGTCTTAAAAGGCTAGAACTCGGGAGGTCACAAAGATATAGCGCCACACATACAAGTCGTATTACTGGCTTGCCCCGTAGTAGTCGGTAGAGCACCTGACTGCCGTGCTAGGGGTCCCGGGTTCGATTACCGGCGGTGGGGGTGGGGATTTAACTCCCTCCAAGATAATTCCTCATCTTTCCCAGAGTCTGCAAGCACGAATGAGAGTGTGACTGTGTGCGTGATCTAATGATTAAAACCTAACGTCTACGAGTTAACACCTTCAACGTGTTCCAAAGGAGAACAGACGGCGATATGACCATTGTAGTTAAAGGCGGGGTATAAATGTGCACGTGATCTAATAATTAAAACTCAACGAAAACGAGTTAACACCTTCGATATGTTCCAAAGGAGAACAGCCGCCGATATGACCATTGCAGTTAAAGGCGGGGTATAAATATGTACGTGATCTAATGATTAAAACCCAACGAATACGAGTTAACACCTTCGATATGTTCCAAAGGAGAACTGCCGCCGATATGACCATTGCAGTTAAAGACGGGGTATAAATATGTACGTGATCTAATTATTAAAACCCAACGAATACGAGTTAACACCTTCGATATGTTCCTAAGGAGAACGGCCGCCGATATGACCATTGGAGTTAAAGACGGGGTATAAATGTGTACGTGATCTAATGATTAAAACCCAACGAATACGAGTTAACACCTTCGGTATGTTCCTAAGGAGAACGGCCGCCGATATGACCATTGGAGTTAAAGACGGGGTATAAATGTGTACGTGATCTAATGATTAAAACTCAACGAATACGAGTTAACATCTTCGATATGTTCCAAAGGAGAACGGTCGCCGATATGACCATTGTAGTTAAAGACGGGGTATAAATGTGTACGTGATCTAATGATTAAACCCAACAAATACGAGTTAACATCTTCGATATGGAGAACAGCCGCCGATATGACCATTGGAGTTAAAGGTGGGGTATAAATGGAACAAATAAAAACAAGTCGTATTAATGAACCCAGAACGTGCTTTCAGTCAACTCTCGAAATAGCTCAATGAGATTATGACGTCTCCTGTGTTCTCACACCCAATGACACAGGTTCGAGTCTCAGCACTGTAAATACTCTTCTTTATGTTCATCAAAACTTGGAAACTGAATTCACAATTATTTAATTATAAAGTCCCTGGAGGCGTGCATTACCCAAGAAGGTCATCAGTTCGAGCATTTGCTTCGTTACAGAGTCATGTTCCAGGAATAGAAAATGGGTCATTATAGAAACATAACAATTTAAAACGACATTTTTAATAACACAATAACTCTATGTCTGCAAAATTGTGTTTAACTTCCATGTTCAACTCGGATACTGCAATTTCCATGTTTTCTGTGTTCAAATGTGTATAAATGTTCCTTATTTCAATTGCACCTACTTATAGGCGTGTTTAAACAATTAACTACTTGTAGTTCACCAATAAAGAAACATCAATCAGTGCCATAAAACATAAATAAAACAATTAAAAGTAAAAATAATAGTTTTCAGAATAATAATTGCAAATTGTGAGTATTACAGAGTATAAAATATAGTAATACTTATGCAGAGGATTCGAACCAACGTCAAAGCAGACAAATGAAGGTGTAGTTCTGCTCTCGTTACAACTGAGTTACCTAGTAACGTGTGAGATAAACATTCCGTGTAACATATAGTATTCGCTTGTTCCAGTGAACATTTACAGACGTGCGAACGTCAACTGTCTAATTACGAATATACTACAGGCGATGTGATAACATCTATATTAGTACTAATTTCATTGAGTGTTTAACATCCATGTTAAATACGCGGGTAGAACCTAGTAATGCGGTTGGAGTATAAAATGCGGATTGCATAAAAGTCGAGAGTAAGGGGCAGCTGACTCACCTGGTGTATGATTTAAAAATAGGATTTTCCAAATAATATCCAACGTTCACTTGAAATGCATGCATATAATCTTGTTTGTACAGAAAGTACAGATATTTCTCAGTTCCTGAATTATTCCATGATAAAGAAAAGGCAATGTGGTTTTACTAATACCCTCGAAAGACAATAAGATACATTTTTGTTTACATAGAAATAGCATTGATATTATGCGGCATAATTCTGACAGAGCTGCAGGTATATATTGTCAAATACTTCAAAGCCCAGCTTCCGAATTCACAATAGTCTAAGACGGTAATGTTAACATAGCTCTGTAAATTAATTATTGCGGAATTTCAAGGAGAAAATCAAAGGTTAGAACATTTCTGTATGTCATACGGATGTAGAAACTTTCTTAACAAAATTCTCTTGGTCGTTGTAATTTACTATGTTTCATTCCTTAGTATTTTTTCTTTGATTTAGTTATATATAATTTTTAATATTTATAATAGTTATTTCTGTCAATAATGATTCAAGACGTATTTTATCTACGAGTGGAAGGTTTGTTAATTCCTGCGAGTGTATAAATAAGTCTTGTACTATACAATGTTTTATCCAACACTTACCCTAATTATTAAAAAGGCTTAATATTTTATAATTAAACTATAATAAAATAGTAAAATTACTTGAACGTTATTTTCTGGAATATGGGGCTATTTAGGCCAAGGCCGGCTGCTAATATGAGACAATCGATGTTGGCTAGGCGTTTCTAGGTTAATTTGATTTTCATTTCAGAAATCTACATTGACGAATGTATTGTCAGTAGAATGTGAACATATAGGAAAATATTTGTTAATTACTGAATGAATACAAGTTGTAGCTGTACATTTCATTACTAAATGTTAAAACTACAATAAATATTATACTTGAAATGTAGATCTAGTTTCTGCACCCGCGCACTTGTTTTTACACACAACATTTGAAACAATATCTTTGTCCCATTTTTTGGAATAGGCAAAATGAGGAGATATGATTCCAAAACTCGCAACGGCATACGAGACTGTTACTGTGGACTATGAAGAGTGCGCGTAAATAGCTGTGGTGGATTTCAATCACTCCAGTAGCAAAAATGTGATTTACAATATCATTTAAATGAAAATGAACCTAATCACTGATTAGGTGTGGTACACTGGACTACTACTTACTCGATTACTTCTCCTTTGCCCTTATCTTCAAACAGATTCAACTACTTCTCTCTAATGAGACCTATTTAGGTATATGGTTGTTCCATTTGGTGTTCATCATCCAAAACGCAAATCAACAGAAGACAGACTTTACAAAATCGGGTTTTGCGCCTGATAGTGAATGCACGTTGGTACATTCGTAATTCAAGATTACACAAAGATCTGGTCATAGGAGGTGAACAGAGGCCATAATAAATCGACTTTACAGAGGTTAGGTTTAGGTTATTTTGTATGCATGTGTGCTCTCCAAGCCCCAAAATAAGACCGACGAAAGTTAAGAGATGATGGATACAAGTATTTGGAAGGCCTTTTGTTAAGATGCGCCTTTTAAGGTACTTCGTTAAACTGTTAGACTAGTTAATGTCTTTACTAGTTCCCAGTCTTTAAAAGCGTCAAAAAACGCAAATTACTGTATTGCATTTATCTCATTGAAGTACATAACATTAGTCCTGTCGTGTATTATGGTCTAAGGATAACATGCTAATAACATGTTTAATAGCCTCTAGTGTCCATTCCAAAACCATAGCGCCCATCACTGTAAACAAAGTATTTGTATTACCCGCGTGAAAATAGTTCGCAAACCCCGCCCTGAACAGATACATGTTCTCGGACCACGTGCTTACATAAATCCTTCAGTAGTACATCTACAAAAAGGTGGCCTGCGTGAAAACCATAGCTCAAAATGCAACTGGAAGTAGCAATCGATTTTATAAATATGCCGAAATGAATACTCTACTTACGTTTATCGTAAGCCATATACACTGAAAATGACTCGGCTGCCATATTGGAATCAGTTTGTTCATATTTCCTGTGCATTTAGATTGCATATTTCACCGAAAACCCTGTAAACTCTGATGTTATTATCATAATATGCACATGATGGATATTTTTGTAATAGATTGCAATAAATTAAGTGTTATTCGTTTTGCATTACTTATTAACGGTTCCCGCTTTTGTGTTTGAACAGTTGACACGCGCCTTCCTCTGTCATTAGAACTCAAATGTATAAATTACAATATTTGACCTGAGCTTACCTTACGTGAAGTAGCCTATTATGAATAATTATTCGTTATCGTATTTCGTCTATTTCACAAAGATCTGCTTACTCCAACAATAGAAGATGCTCTCCAGTTCTGCTACACACGCCTCTTCACTTCTTTGGTGATCATGAAAATGGAATTCTGAGGCGGATATGCCTCAAGATCGAGCACGGAGAAGTTTGAAGCAAAAAGACAAACAGATCTACTAATTTGAAATAATCTTAAAACAAATCCTTTCATGGAAGTGTTGAAAACAGTGTTGTTGTATAAATTAAATTAATTGGGAGTCGATTAATAACACAAAACAACACTCACTTTTAAATTTTCCCGGAACCGGTTTCTGAGGCCTTCCCTCTATCTTCAGCCGGACATCGACTTGTTCTCATTGGTGTAGCTGGCAATATTTTGTCATCGGTCTCCTCTGGTGGCGGTTCGAGGAACTTGCTGAACAAATCTTTCTGGGGGATGTCGAAATTGAATACTTTGTTCCTATTTTTTGAAATAAAGATTTGTTCCCATGTGGACAGTTCTTGTTTTCCTATTGTATGTTTTAGTAATGTTGGTTCTGGATTTATGTTGTGGTTTTTTTTCCCAAAAATGCGTGGCAACTGCTGATTTTTCTAATTGTTTGTATTTTAGGTTCCTAAAGTGTTCCTTTGCTCTTGTTTCTAAATTTCTTTTGGTTTTTCCAATATAAATTTGACTACAGTCACAGCATTCAATTTGATATATACCAGATTTTTTGTTAGATGGAATGGCATCTTTGATGTTTGAGCAAATTAGGTTTTTTAAGGAGTAATGGTTCACTGGAGCTAGTTGAATGTTTTGTTTTTTGAAGACTTTTTTGAATTTATCAAAGGCCCATGGATGGTAAGTGAATTTTTTGAAGATCATTTTAGTTTCTGTAGCTGAGAGGGTTGTGGTTTCCTTTAGTAGTTTCTTCTTTTTTGCTAAGTTCACTTTTTTATCTACTAGTGATTTGGGAAAGTCATTTTTCTGTGCTATTTCAATAATTTTGTTGTATTCTATTTTGTATTCTTCTGCTGTGAGAGGGATGTTGACCAGTCTGTGTGCTAAACTATTAAAGATTGCCTGTTTGTGGGATCTTGGATTGTAGCCATTAGCTTTTATGTAGTTGTCTGTCTGTGTTGGTTTTCTGTAAATGCCAAAGTTTATTCTATTTTTATTTCTGATTATTTTTAGATCTAAAAATGGTAAATACTCGTCTTTTTCAACTTCTACAGTGAACTTGATGCTTATTTCTTGAATATTTAAAAGTTTTAGTGCATCACTGATGTGTTTTTTTGGCACGATGGCAAATATGTCATATACATATCTTTGCCAGAGTTTGAACATCCATGGGAAACCTTTAGTGATCCTTATTTCTAGTGCACTCATGTACAGATCGGCCAGGAAGGGTGATAGGGGTTGCCCATTGCTAAACCAGAAGTTTGATGGAAATATTTTGTTTGAAACTGGAAGAAATTCTGTTCTATGCATAATTTGGTAAGTTCGATGTAATCTGAAATTTCAAGTGATGACATTCCAAGTGATTTGAGCAATTTGTATATATTTACAAGAGGAGGTATAAAAATAAACGATAACTGGTAGAGGACTCATATGAATGTAATATCAGATTTTTAATATTTGCAGCACTCGCGGCTACCACTTTTACTTTGTCCATAATTTAAATACACACAGAGCTTTGACGTTCCACACTTGAAGTTCAGAGCAAACAAATCAAAATTATAAACATAGAATAATAATAAAAAGAGGCAGCCATCAACGAGATGCATCATGGGAATATTTTAAGCAGAAACTAAACAAAGAACTCAAGTTCATATATAATTTGGCGCAGTAAGCAACAGAGGAAAATGTTTGTTCAGAGCAGAACGTTACGTTAAACGACGACAAAAACTCTCATCAGCAAACTGGTCGGTCCCACTTGAATGAAATTACGCGTGCCACCCCGCCCGAGCGAGCGAGCGAGCGAGCGTCGTCCTCTCGACGGAAATTTACGACATTGGCCACCACGTGTCCGGATGCTTGTTTGTTCTAATAATAATGATACAACACAGTTCATATATCTTCCAGCGGACATCTTTTGGTTCTGCTGTGTTTACCAACCTTTTCTTCACGTGTTTATCTTCATACAACACAGCTGGTATTTACTTCCTGCTCAATACACAAGAATGAATGTTTGCAGTGTGCTTCACGTACACAGAAATGATGCAAATAAAACTAATTATTCAAATAAAAATGATAAATCATTTAATATTCCAACGGACCAAAAGCCATATCTACTCCTACCATAATCATCATCATTTGCTGTGTAAAAGTTAGTTATGAAATAAGGCGAGGAAGACTGAGAACCTTGTAGATTTTAAATGACTTCATTTCATCATGGTAGTATACAGTTATAAAATACCAATAAATTATTATTTACTATACAAGGATTAAAATAAGACTAAGTACAGTACGCGCAAGATAAGAAGAGCGCTGGATTTGCGGGGTAGTGCGGGTAGAGGGGAAGTTGCCAGGGCTAACGCTCTTTTGTTTCTGCCGTGTTGTCAACCTTGAAAAACACAGTTCAGCAAAATACCGTGTAAGATAAGCGAAGATATGTGCCGCCAGTGTGAGAATTGTGGACAAACATTAAATTGAACTCGATCTGATAACCTGTATATTTATATATTTACTATTTATGAAACACATAAAAACAGTAAACAAATATAACAGCTATAAATATTCACTCATTCTTTTTGTGATTCTTTGATTTCTGAGTTCACTACATCAGTTTCATCGCTAGTATCGTCTGATCTGTTGATAATTTCATCAATCGCATTTTCAATTACACCATTATTTCTCCAATATTTCATTTCCAGTTCTTGCAGTATCCTTCCCAGTCCGTCGCAGTTACAGAAGAGAATGCTTCTGTAGCAAGTTGCTGCAGATTTGTGGCTGACATATCACTAACGTTGTGTCCTCTGAAAACGTGCTTTATTTTTACCCACGCCAGTTCAGTTGTTTTCAGATCACAGTTATACGGAGGTAAACGAATAATAGTGTGTCCACTTTCGAGAACCATAACATCCACAACATAGGTAAGTCCTGCTCCTAACAGGGGCGGTTCCTCCCTAAGGTTGCAGGTTTGCGCTACACCCACTGATTCTGAATATACAACAGGTGCATTTTGCACATTAAAGCTGTACTTGTTTGCATTGTTTTATATATAAACATGCTTCAATTACGCTTATCGTCTGTAGCTGCCTATGACCGCAGAAGTCGAAATAAACAGTGATTGGCTGTAGGAGCCGCAGGTTTGCAGTGAAAAGTTAACCTGAGATTTCGCCCAAATGTAGGCTCTCGAGGGGGCTGCGGGAGGTAGAAGAGATGGAAGGGGCTTCTTATACATTGCTTAAATGGATGTTTATAAACCTAGCTCCTCCTACTCTTAGCAACGGCTATAGCGTGACCTTCAGGCTTAGCTTCTGTGTGCTCTGCTTTTCGAACACAGGGAGAATTTAATTAAATGCATGGAGGTTATTCAGAAGAGAGCTCTGTTAAACAACAACGCCACACTTGTTCAGGCTTCTGGGTTTATGGCCACTTTGAAAGATTATAACTTTGTATTGTGGCTGTCTTTCTTCTACAAGATCATGCCACATGTGGACATTTGTACAATCAGCTGCAGAAACGAGACTGCAAAGCAACATTTGCCATCGCCCAGCTAAACGTATTTAAAAGGGAAGTGCAAAAGGTAAGAAATAGCGTGGGTATCGAGGAACCCGAAGAAACTGCAATCAAGAGGAGTAGAATAGTAGATCATGATGTGAAACGAAGAGAAGCTCTTGAAGTATGTGACATTCTTAGAGAAGCAAAGGACAGATTTAGCTTCACGAAACATCTGGTAGCCTCGACTTTGTTTCATCAAGAAAATTTCTAAGACATTCCCAGAGGATTCCCTTAGAGAAACAATAAGGTTCTATCCTTTTATCATTGGAACAAAAATTCGTAGAGAACTGACTGTAATTTACAGTCGAGAGGAATTTCGTGGAATGTCCGGCGCTTTGTGCTTGATGGACTTCAATAAGGAAAACAATTTATGTGCTACATTCAGCGAATATGTCAAACTCCTCCGAGTACTGTTAACTATGCCAATGTGTACCGCTGAAGCAGAAGGCTGTTTCTCAACTTTAAAAAGAGTAAAAACTTTCCTTGGGAACACAATGTCACAGGACCGATTGTCAGCATTAGCAATGCTTTCAATTGAGAGAGATTTTGTTATGAAGATCAGCGACTTCAACGCAAAAGTTATCGATAGATTCGCCAGGTCTAAGGAGAGTACAGCAGAGAATCTGTATAAATAGGTGAGTCATTACTACTCTGTATTTTATTTTTCATTTGTGCACCACCAATAATTTAGCCCACCAGCCGCCACTGGCTCCTAGGTTTGTTGGCCTCTATTAAATACCTGTGTAGCTTTGATAATGGAGGGAAATAGAAAGCTATGTAGAAATATACAAAGCGCTCAGAGCAAGAGAAAAAGATAGATAAAAGAGCAAGATATAAGGAAAAGGAGGAAGCCAAAAAGGAAAGGATTGAAGAGAAAAGAAGAAAGAAAGAAAACATCACTATTAGTTATTACCATACACAGATCACAGCCTTACCCGCTTTTTCCTGGTGTTTTTGGAGATTCATTGGGATGAGATGTACAAAACGATTTAATACGCCTGACAGTGCTGACGCTTTTTCCTGTGTAGGCAGCAGCTCGTTCGATGCTGAGTGGGAACATTTGCTGGTTGTTATCCTTTTCTATATCGCAACTTTCTGCAACGTTCGCTATTATTTTGCAGCCATCACTATGCACGACTGTACATGCATGTTTCCGAGTCTGAGTTCGTTGCTCGGAAGGTACATATATGATGAGTTTAGTATGCCCTCAGCCATAATTACAAACTTGTTAAGATGTAGTAATTAACCTCAAATTTGCACAAACGAATGCACACAGAAAACAAATAGCACGCGTAAAAGCTTACCATATTAGTCACTAGATGTCAGAGTGTACTAGTGTAGTGTACTAGTGTAGTGTACTAGTATAGCGCATTTCATGTTTCTAAGTTGTCATCTGTGTTTACGGAGTTAGCGAAACCTACCGAGTGAGGACTTGGGAGACGAACGCTCCAGATAAATTGCGCATTCTGTAGGTGCAATACCGAAACAGACCGCAGACCGACACCTACGAACAAACTAAAATCATTTTAACCCATACATCATACACTATTTTAGACAGTCCTGAATATATAGATATATTGTAGATATATTATAGAATATATATATATATATGTATGTATGTATAAATGAATTAATGTTTCTTAGTCTCATAAAATCTCGAGAACGCCTGAACCAATTTGCGTAAATTTGACTTTGAAATATTTGTATAAATCCAAAGAAGATTTAAAAGGTGAGAAAAAAAGAAACCTAAAGTGATAACGGACCGGGTTGTTAAATAAGTACACACAGAAACATTTACAGAACACATACACCTTCTTTTATTTTCGACAAACAAAAGCATTGCAGAGTAAAAAGACATTCCACTCCTTGCCAAATTATTCAAAGATATTTCACTTATATTTTAACAATAAAGTTTATCGTGCATATTGTAAACCTGTCACATAAAATAGAAATATTTCAATTTGATCTCAATTCTTTTCTATCACTCACAGTTTCCTCACAATGTAACTTCATTACAAACCAGAAAATTAGCAGAGCATGTTCTAGGAATGAAAAATAAATTAGTGTAACATTATGTACAAAGCTTTTATCCAAGTCTAAACAAGAGAATATCTCTAGTACATAGTCTTATGTGTCCATTTTCTGATATTTCATATGTCTCTTTCCCTTAAACACTGTCTGTATTGCGAGAAGGTATGCTTGAGGTCTTTCTGTCATAACATTATTTATTACTTCTAGATTGGAACCAGTCACTTTATAGCGTCCACTATATTTTGTCACCCGAACATCGGAATTCCAGATAGAACGTACTGGCAAGTAGGTTGGGGGACAGAAAGCGTTCAGCCTACGCCTACCGTTGTGACTGGTTGGCGCTCACTGAGGGAGTGGGGGAAAACTACCACAAGCCAATGGACAATCCCTTTCCCCTTCCCCTGATGTCTGGAACAACCGTGATATTTCATCTAACCCGGAAGCTTCTGGATTGGCCAGTTGGTGTCTATATAAGCAATGCGTTGGGCTGGAAGAGAGTTAGCTCTTGGCGAGCAGCCGTGAAGAGCGCAGTGCTAGTGAACGGACTGGAAGATTGCGTACTGTATCAGAGGAGTTCATAGTCGGATCGAGAGAGAGAGTTGTACTGCAAGGCGCTGAGTAGCGAGTGCAGTGTGGATTGTAATTGTGAGTGTTACATATTTTCTGTGGTACACGATTTCTAAGTGTACTAACTGTAATTCTATGGAAATAAAGAACTAGTTGTATTTCTGCAACTTGGACTTTTAATTGTAAGAACCCACAAAGTTACAATATGTACTCTCCTTGGAACTAACTGACCCTGTATCTTGGAAATGTTGTTGTCAAATGCTAGGCTTTGGCAATGAAGCCATTAGCTCTCTTGCTCTCCAATATTTCTGTGTAGTGGATCCAGCAGGAAGGACTTCACCGGTTAGAAGATGTTCTTCAGTCGTTTCCTCTTCTTTGTCAAATGCTAGGCTTTGGCAATGAAGCCATTAGTTCTCTTGCTCTCCAATATTTCTGTGTAGTGGGTTAGGCAGGTAGGGCTTCACAGGTTAAAAGATGTTCTTCAGTCATTTCCTCTTCTTTGTTGTTAAAAGCTAGGCTTTGGCAATGAAGCCATTAGCTCTCTTGCTCTCCAATATTTCTGTGTAGTGGGTCCGGCAGGTAGGGCTTCACAGGTTAGAACATGTTCTTCAGTCATTTCCTCTTCTTTGTTGTCAAATGTTAGGCCTTGGCAATGAAGCCATTAGCTCTCTTGCTCTCCAATATTTCTGTGTAGTAGGTCCGGCAGGTAGGGCTTCACAGGTTAGAAGATGTTCTTCAGTCATTTCCTTTTCTTTGTTGTCAAATGTTAGGCTTTGGCAATGAAGACACTAGCTCTCTTGCTCTCCAATATTTCTGTGTAGTGGATCCAGCAGGAAGGACTTCACAGGTTAGAAGATGTTCTTCAGTCGTTTCCTCTTCTTTGTTGTCAAATGCTAGGCTTTGGCAATGAAGCCATTAGCTCCCTTGTTCTCCAATATTTCTGTGTAGAGGATCCGGCAGGTAGGACTTCACAGGTTAGAAGATGTTCTTCAGTCGTTTCCTCTTCTTTGTTGTCAAATGCTAGACTTTGGCAATGAAGCCATTAGCTCCCTTGTTCTCCAATATTTCTGTGTAGTGGGTCCGGCAGGTAGGACTTCACAGGTTAGAAGATGTTCTTCAGTCATTTCCTCTTCGTGGTTATCAAATGCTAGGCTTTGGCAATGAAGTCATTAGCTCTCTTGCTCTCCAATATTTCTGTGTAGTGGGTCCGGCAGGTAGGGCTTCACAGGTTAGAAGATGTTCTTCAGTCATTTCCTTTTCTTTGTTGTCAAATGTTAGGCTTTGGCAATGAAGACACTAGCTCTCTTGCTCTCCAATATTTCTGTGTAGTGGATCCAGCAGGAAGGACTTCACAGGTTAGAAGATGTTCTTCAGTCGTTTCCTCTTCTTTGTTGTCAAATGCTAGGCTTTGGCAATGAAGCCATTAGCTCCCTTGTTCTCCAATATTTCTGTGTAGAGGATCCGGCAGGTAGGACTTCACAGGTTAGAAGATGTTCTTCAGTCGTTTCCTCTTCTTTGTTGTCAAATGCTAGACTTTGGCAATGAAGCCATTAGCTCCCTTGTTCTCCAATATTTCTGTGTAGTGGGTCCGGCAGGTAGGACTTCACAGGTTAGAAGATGTTCTTCAGTCATTTCCTCTTCGTGGTTATCAAATGCTAGGCTTTGGCAATGAAGTCATTAGCTCTCTTGCTCTCCAATATTTCTGTGTAGTGGGTCCGGCAGGTAGGGCTTCACAGGTTAGAAGATGTTCTTCAGTCATTTCCTTTTCTTTGTTGTCAAATGTTAGGCTTTGGCAATGAAGACACTAGCTCTCTTGCTCTCCAATATTTCTGTGTAGTGGATCCAGCAGGAAGGACTTCACAGGTTAGAAGATGTTCTTCAGTCGTTTCCTCTTCTTTGTTGTCAAATGCTAGGCTTTGGCAATGAAGCCATTAGCTCCCTTGTTCTCCAATATTTCTGTGTAGAGGATCCGGCAGGTAGGACTTCACAGGTTAGAAGATGTTCTTCAGTCATTTCCTCTTCGTGGTTATCAAATGCTAGGCTTTGGCAATGAAGTCATTAGCTCTCTTGCTCTCCAATATTTCTGTGTAGTGGGTCCGGCAGGTAGGACTTCACAGGTTAGAAGATGTTCTTCAGTCATTTCCTCTTCGTGGTTATCAAATGCTAGACTTTGGCAATGAAGTCATTAGCTCTCTTGCTCTCCAATATACCTGTGTAGTGGATTCGGTAGGTAGGGCTTCACAGGTTAGAAGTTGTTCTTCAGTCATTTCAACTTCTTTGTTGCACAGAGGACAATTTGGACTTGTATAAATTCCTATTCTGTGTAAGTGTTTGGCCAAATAATCATGTTCCGTAAGTAATCTAAAATTTGCTACTGAAGCTTTACGTGGGATTTCTGGAATGATTTCTGGCTTTTTAATTACAATGTTCCATTTTTTAGCTTTGGCTTTGTTAGATATTGATTGGTTTTGTTTGTTTTTATATTTGCTTTTAATTAATCTTTTTATGACTGTAAAGGTTAAGATTTTTCTTTTGCTCTGAATTAAATTTTTCACCTTTTTTCGCAAGAAAATTAGTATCTTGGAAATGTTAGATGCACCTATTGCTTTTAAAAGACATAAGAATACCAAAATTAATAGACAATTTAATTAAGCGTGAAAATGACAAAAAGTTTAATTCGTATACTGATAAAACATAAGACGTTTATGTTACAAACAAAAGCATGTCAATTTGACAGTAAAGTCGCGCTAGTGGAACGGTTAAAGTCACGCTGCTGGAATGGTTACCATGGATTTATCATTGTTAAGAGAAACCTCTCAGATAACGCACTGATTATTCTTGTTAGGGTGAGAGGGGTACCGACGGGCCCCTCGTTCGTGTGGTAAACACCAAAGAACGCATCACTTCAGCCAATGTAATTCGAACGAATCACAAATGACCGTTCGAACCGCACCTGGACACTTATACTCACTAACATTACACTCCGAGGTATTTGTCTTAGCGCTGGATAGCGTTGTATAAACTCCTCTATGCAGCGGTTTAAATTATATTTATATGTCGCACAGGGGCGGCTGCTCAATGGGGTAGCATGTTTGCGCTACAACCAAAATGCTGGGTCTCCCTTTAATGCAAGGGCATGTTCCATTTGGCGTTCAGTTTGACCTTGTCTAGTGCAGTGGCCCTCAGCGCGCTGTATTGTTTGCAGGTGCCAAGTAGTTCACTCTCAGTTGCAAACCACTGGTATACAATGGGGAGGTATAGGGCAGGATGAACCTTAGGTGTACCGAGGCAAGTAGCGGGGAAGGGCGGGGCTTATGGCTGCATAAGGTTGGTTAACCTAGCAGCCAGAGAATAGTGAATGCCAAGCCTTCTCCTTCTGTTTTCAGCGCCACCTATTATTCTCATAGTAAATGTTCGCATCGGTCAAATATTACCACAGATTACTAATACCTACCAGAGCATAGCCACATGTTTTGTGCCGTGTTTTGTTAGCTGTGTCGTGCTTTGAGTAGTGAATAAGTGTGACTTATTTAAATACAAGTATATTCTGTCATATAAGGAGAAACAATGAATTCCATAAAATGTCTATTAGCACATCCTTTTTAAATGTGAGCTTAGAAGAAAAAACCGAAAATAAGCGACTTGGAAGTCACACGCCAAATATAAAAATCACATAGGTAGTCAAAACAAAAACAAGATATATGAACAGGAACTTTCACAACAATGTATATGAGAAATATAATTTGATGTGTGGTTATAATATTAAAAATAGCCTGTTTTGCTTTCCTTGCGTTCTCTTTGGCGGTGAAGATCCGTGGACAAAACATGGCGTGAATGCTTTGCAGCATCTTCATGATCGCGCTAAAAACACGTAACTTAAAACTGCACATGAAAAACACAGTTTTGCTATGCTTGGCAATGTAAATATAGCAAAGCAGATGGACAGTGCATATCGGAGAACAATTGAAGAACACAGCCAGAAAGTGGCTCAAAATAGGTATGTTTTAAACATTATTGTTAACTGCATTAGGTTTTGTGAAGCCTTTGAGTTGGCTCTACGACGACACAATGATTCAGCTACGTCAAGCAATCCTGGTATTTTTCGAGGATGATAAACTTCGGTGCAGAGCTAGACTCTGTTCTGAAAAACCTATCTGGAGAATGCTACAGTGTTTAAGGGGACCTCCAAGACAATCCAGAACGAAATCTTGCAATGTACACTTGAAGTCTGCCATGAAGAGATATCAAGTCCATTTTAGCTGCATAAATAGAAGAGTGTCATGCTCTAGAGTGTTTCTGAAATACACATGCTGTGTTATACGCTGTGAATTACCGTTAACTTGTGTATACAGCAGTCTATAGTGGTAGGCTTAAACAAACGTTTGTTACTTTAAAAAAATTAAATTACATGGATAAATTTGTGAACCACCGACTTTCAGAGCCACCAGCCGTCTCTGATGTCGCATCAATTTTAATGCCAGTACGAAAGTAGCATTCAACCATGAAGACACGGTGATCTGTGTTCATATCCAGGGGAAGCTGCTGTATTAGTTACTAGCGAAGCCAAACTCAGAGCGCTGTAATTTGCTTACTGTTTCGCAAAATTGCCGCTTCTTCTCCGTAGAGGGCAGTAGGATTTCAAGATAGACTCAACAGTCAACTATGACGTCATTCTTGCTCAATCGGAGGTCGGGAAATTGCGAATAAAAATGAACACCGTGTATAACCCGAGTGCGGCTTAGGGTATGACAATAACCGATCACAGCAAAACACTCTTATAAGAAACCAAATCAAAACACGAATTTGATGGTGATTTCTCATTAGGCAAAGCCGGGCCTGATGACCTAGACACACCTAATTGCCTTAGCTTTCCTGACTTAAAGGTAATTAACTCCCCTCAGCAAATACGTTTGTTAGCTAATGTTTTGTTATTCCCCGACCAAACAAGGTCATTTATTTTAAGCTAAATTGCTTCTTGTCTACAGCTGTTCAAACTGCGACATATTGGACTTCCACAGTATCTGCTCACTACTATTTGTAGTTTTCTATCAGATCGTACATTTACTGTTCGCATTGGTGGCATGGAGTCATCTCAGCGCCATATTACAGCAGGAGTTCCTCAGGGATTCATATTGGCCCCAATCATATTTGGTATCTATACCTATGATCTTCCTGACTTGGCCCCTACCTCCATAGCCTTATACGCTGATGATACTGTTTTATATCATTCCGCCACAGATCTCCCTACAACTATTCACACGCTACAAAGCTCTCTTGACTGCCTCGTTGAATGGTTCGATACTTGGCGCATACGTCTAAACACTCAAAAGACCGCAGCTAAGATTTTTAGCTTACGTCGCATCTCCAACTCTCCCGAATTGCATATTAAGCATGAATCAATTCCCTGGCTACCTCCTACCACCTCCGTCAAATACCTTGGAGTAATGCTGGACACTAAACTTACGTGGCGAGCCCATATTGATCGACTTATCTCGTTGGCATCAGGACGACTTTCAAAACTCGGCCCGCTACTTCACAGACACACTCCTCTTGGGATTGAATGCTCTCTGCTTCTCTACAAATCTCTTGTCCGGCCATTTGTCACATATGCTTCCCAGGTATGGGGTACGGCTAGCAACACTCATCTCCGAAGGCTACAGGTCCTGCAAAATCGAATTCTGCGCATCGTCACGGATGCCCCTTGGTGCGTAAGATATAAACAACTGCATAAAAAACTTGGTCTCCTTCCTCTTCACCAGTGCATACGTCAGATCGCCTCTCGCTTCTTCTCAAACCTGCCAGATGTTCCAGGAGCTGTGATGTACGACATCGGCGTACGAACCCGCCAGCCCATGCGCCTGAAGAGACGACTCCCACAGGATCTCCTCCTTAGTGACTCTGATTGAAAAAAACTATGAATATTGTTTCACAATGACTGATTTTCTTATCTCTTTGATTACTTGTTTGTTTTAATTAACTTATTTTTAATTAACTTATTTTTCTCTTGTTTCACAGTGTTAAGAAGATAATAGGAGCCAACTTTGTTTTTCTTACATGTTATTATATAGTTCATAGAGATTCAATTAGCCAACAAGGATCTGTAAAGCATGTACTGCTGATCGATCATTGAATAAAATAAAAAAACTGCGATATATACCACTTTACAACTCAAGATATGGTGTTAGCTGATTCCTCCGGGATTTAAGAACATAATTTTATTTCAAACATCCCTGAAGCAGGACTAAGGTGAAACATTCATGCATTCGAAAGAATACTTTATCCGGGTCATCCGCAGAAACAATGGAGACAACAATAGCGAAGCTCTGCACCACTTTTTTTAGGGTGAAACTAAAACCTTCCTCTTTATGGGCCCTAACATTTCCTTTGGGTGCAGTAAGGGACTGCATCCAAACCTTTTATACTTCCTTTCCTCGCGAAACAAAAAGACGAACGTGGCATAGAAACGAAATCGCGATCTATGAATAATAGAAGCTGTAAAGTTTAGCCAAACCACTCGACTCGATGATATATCGTACTTGCAAGTAAATCTTGCAGGTGCGACACATTTCATTAGAATCTACCAAGGTTTCTTTCAGACCTTAAACCGCAATTGCTCTGGTAAACTTGTAAAATCTGGAACAGGGTCTTTTTTATCCCCCACCCTCCCCTAGGCCCTTAATTCACCTTCCTTTCTCTGCCATTTTACAACAGCTGCCTTTAAAATTAATTCCATTAAAGCAATATATAAAAATGATTTAGTGGCAGCTTTTTACCTCTGCATCAAGCTAACGTTTGACCCGGTTTTATAAATTTTACTTATCGTACCTTAGCGGAAAAAAGGTGAATACGTTTTCTCGAGAATTCACAGATGCCAGTAATTAAATTTCTACCGTAATCCTACAGGCTGTAACTTTGGGGTTCCCCGAAAACTCTCATGTTTATTATGACTTTTCCTAACGTAGAGCAAATGGTGACTTCCTTAGAGTTCTGTGAATTGCATAATACTTAAATCTGACGTGTTGCACTCGTGTGAATTTCTCTGCGTTTGTACAGCCCTTATAAACTATTATTAGTTTATTTATTTCATTTTATCGAGATAAACATTTAGATAAATCCTTTTATTTCATACCTCCTTGAAGAAACAATGCAAATAACAGAAAATCTTATACAAAATTCTATGTATGAACCTATACTAGGCGGTGTCTTAAAGTGATACCAAAATTAAGGGATGCAATAAATGAAGAATTGTAATGATTTCAAAGGAACATGGTGTACTTGTTAATACGCGAGCAGGTGCAGTTGGGGTCAGTAGTTTAACAAAGTGATGGGAGAAAGCGGATTCCTAATAGGGATTCTAATGCCCGATTTCACCAACAGATGCTAAATTCAACGTTAACAAATGTACCGTAACAGCTGTCACAGCGCTAAAACTAATGTTAAATTTCTTGCATTTCACCAACCTCTTTTCAATGTTAACAAACCTCTGTTAACGCCAAGAACTTGTAAATATCACAGCTAAAGAAGGCTATGGATGATTTTCTGAACGTACTCCGATGCGCCTTTGTTTTCATTTTCGTCTGCACAAATGGTGGATGAACAAAATCATAAATAAAGTCGTGAGACAAATTTCTCATCGACGGAGAAAGAATTATTAACTGAAATGGTGACGAACTGTAAGGATATCGTGGAAAATAAGAGGACGGGTGCAGTGAATGTAAAAGACAAAGATGTCGTGGGGAAAATATTGGAAACGAATTTAATTCAAATGCATGTGTCACTACTACAAACACCAAACCACTTGTCAGTATTACGTAAATTTAACACGAGGTGGGAAGAAGGACAAGTGACTTGAACGTTTCAAGACGGGAGGTGGACAGTGTATTATCCACATAATTCAGTGAATTATAAAATCGCAAGGTTATTAATACTTGAAGCAAAGGCGAGATCGGCATATTCCTTTCGATGTATGTTCTAACTCATTACGTAAATTTAAAACGAGGTGCGAAGGACAAGTGACTTGAACGTTTCAAGACGGGAGGTGGACAGTGTATTATCCACATAATTCCGTGAATTATAAAATCGCAAAGTTACTAATACTTGAAGCAAAGGCGAGATCGCCATATTCCTTTCGATGCATGTTCTAACTCATTACGTAAATTTAAAACGAGGTGCGAAGAAGGGCAAGTCACTTGGACGTTTCAAGACGGGGGTGGACAATGTATTATCCACATAATTCCGTGAATTATAAAATCGCAAAGTTACTAATACTTGAAGCAAAGGCGAGATCGCCATATTCCTTTCGATGTATGTTCTAACTATTACGTAAATTTAACACGAAGTGCGAAGAAGGACAAGTGACTTGAACGTTTCAAGACGGGAGGTGGACAATGTATTATCCACATAATTCCGTGAATTATAAAATCGCAAAGTTACTAATACTTGAAGCAAAGGCGAGATAGTCATATTCCTTTCGATGTATGTTCTAACTCATTATTACGTAAATTTAAAACGAGGTGCGAAGAAGGGCAAGTCACTTGGACGTTTCAAGACGGGAGGTGGACAATGTATTATCCACATAATTCAGTGAAATATAAAATCGCAAAGTTATTAATACTTGAAGCAAAGGCGAGATCGGCATATTCCTTTCGACGTACGTTCTAACTCATTATTATGCAAATTTAAAAGGTGGCGCGAAGGACAAATGCCTTAAACGTTTCAAAACGAGAGGTGGACAATGTATCATCCGCATAATTCAGTGAATTATAAAATCGCAAGGTTATTAATACTTGATGCAAAGGCGAGATCGGCATATTCCTTTCGATGCATGTTCTAACTCAGTATTACGTAAATTTAAAACGAGCTGCGAAGAATGACAAGTGACGAGTGACTTGAACGTTTCAAGACGGGAGGTAGACAATCTATTATCCACATAATTCAGTGAATTATAAAATAGCAAATTTATTGATACTTGAAGCAAAGGCGAGATCGCCATATTCCTTTCGTTGTATGTTCTAACCTCTCTTGTACTTCCGCAGTAACCTTCATTGCAACATGTTTCGACAGTCTATACCTCCGTAAAACAATTTTCTTCGGATAGTTCCTCAAAATCATTTCTTCTCATAGGCCGTACTCTATTATGAATGCCATTTAGACGGCCTTAAATATAGCAAATCGACATCAACAGCTGAGTTCATGCTCGCCATCTTGACTATTTTCAATTATTAAGGACTTAACATTAGAAATTCGGTTTGTTAGTTTAACATGAGATGTAACACGAGTGTTACGCTAACACTTGTTGGTGAAATGCAATTTTTGTTTTAACTATTGCTAAACTCGTGTTAAGTCTTAACATTTGTTGGTGAAATCGGGCATTAGAGTTCTGTGAATTGCATAATTCTTAAATCTGACGTGTTGCACACGCGTGATTTTCTCTGCCCTTGTACAGCCCTCATAAACCTTATTATTTCATTTATTTCACTTTTACCGAAATAAACATTTAGTGAAATCCGTTTATTTAATATCTCCTTGAAGAAACAATGCAAATAACAGAAACTCTTATACAAAATCCTATGTATGGACCTATACTAAGCTGTGTCGTAAAGTGAGACCGACATTAAGGGATGCAATGAATGAAGAAATGTAATAGATTTCAAAGGAACATGGTGTATTTGTTAAGAAGTGAGCAAGTGCAGTTGGGGTGAGTAGTTTAACAAAGTGATGGGAGAAAGCGGGTTCTTAATAGGGATTCTAAGTGGATAACACTAGACTCCGTTTGAAAAGGCATTGTTCGGACCCTTAATAATGGCATGGCCGATACTAATAGTCACAATGGAAGGAACAAAATAAAAATAAAATAAAATAAAATCTGAATATCATACCCCGGCTCCTTGAAACTATACCGGGGCACACATTCAAATTATAGATTTATTATTTCTTAATAAAAATTACATTATTAATAATACATAATTGTTTCAGATTTCTACGACTACAAAAACAAAATTGATAAAACACAAAACAAAACAAAAACTACTACTACCTATACTACTAGAAAATCTACTGGTAACCAGCAAATCTCTACTGAACACAATACTAATATTCTTTTAATACTTAACCAAACATTACAGATAAATTTAAATAACAAAAACTATACAAAACTACAAAAAACTACCGATAATTACTGGAAGCCAGCAATTCTAATTTGAACTGAAAAAATCTCTCTAAATTTATTTTATTTATAACATATACTTAAAAGTACTGGTAACCAGCACTTATTTTTAAATTAACCACAATAATAATAAATTCATTTGTTCTTTTCTTTTCTTATTTTAATGTTCTTAATTAAACATAAAATTCAAAAAGAAATTATATATTACATGTCTATTTAGATGATGATTAAATATAATTTTAAAGAACAACACATTATTTTCATATTAACTATCAAGATACTTTTTACCAAATTCTAAAACTAGAAACAATAATTCATATTTATTTTTACAAATATACACTAAATCCATATAAATAATATAAAATTTCACTAATTATTTTGGTCTAATTCTTCTTCTTTCTGCCCATTCTTTTCTGCCGGTCGAAGCCACATAATATTTTCTATTTAACTACTCACGTTCCTCATCTAATAAATTCTCTTCCTCTTCTATATCTTGTCCAATTTGTTCGATTTCCTCTTCTTCTATTATTATGTTTAACGATCCATTTGCACTAAAATTTTTTCTTATAATTCTTTCTTTTATTATATCTGATTTCTTAATTCTTGTCCTTCAATTGATAATCCTTCAGGTCTTCTTACTTCTATAATTTCTGACTCCCAAGCTTTTTTACTTACATAATTGCTTAGAAATTGTAACTTTTTTATTAATTCAGAATCCCTTAATATATCATGAATGTAAAATTTTCCTAAAACATATCTCTCCTCTAACTGCGAAATTCCATATTTTTCGCATTCAAAAATGACATGTTCGGGATCACCTATTTTATTACATAAATTATATAAGTCATTTTCAGTTTTATTAATTTTTTTCCAATATGTGTTTTATGGTCCATGACCAGTTATATAATGAATGAAACCTTTAGTTGTTTGGATGAAATTTAATCTTAATCTTTCTTTTATACTTGGAAACGAATTAAAAGTTCTTCTTCCTTCTGGAATTTCTTTCCACTACATTTGCCACTTTTTATAAGAGAGTTTTTACCTCCCATACTTTATCGGTTCTTATTCCACAAATTTTATGTAGTATATCCAAATTTAGTATCCAATACTTTTCCCCCCTTAGCCTAATTAACAAATCAATGGGCTATATTGCTGTTGTTACCAGGAGAGCCATCGTAGATGTCGTACTGACTGCACCAGTGAACCGTAAAATAAATTTACGCTGTGTTCTCCTCAATAATCTCTTGATTACCACGTCATCCATCCTTTCCTGGTCACGTAGGCTTGCGGGGGAATGAAATGGCGGATTCGGCAGCCAAGACGGCTACCATGAAGCCCAGGGTTCGAGGACCATCTGTGACATCGGAAGATTTTAGGGCCGTATTGCGGAGAGCTGTGCAAACCTGCTGGCAGGAAGAGTGGTCCGCTCTCCGCAATAATAAACTTAGATCTGTCAAGGAACTTCCGATTCCCTGGGTTACCTCCTGTCAGTCATCTCGTTTGGCTTGGTTGCGTATTGGGCACTGCTTTTTTACTCATAGTTTTCTATTTAAAAAGGATCCTGCTCCACTGTGTACGTTTTGCAATGAAGCGTTATCTGTACGACACGTGCTGCTAGAGTGTTTTCACCTAGCAGACCTTAGGACGTCTCTGCAGCTGCCGGTCAGCTTTGTAGAAATGCTAGCGGACGATAACACAGTAGTGGAGAAGGTTTTTAAATTCTTTTCTCGTTTAGACTTTAGGATATAGCGAACATATTTTTTAGTAGGTTTTGATTTTTTTCAGCTTTCTATGTACATGTAGTTTTAATAGGTTTATTTACATTAGTGTTGTGACTGTGTGGGTTCGTGAAATGAAAAGTCCAATTACACCACTCAAAAATGTTCTTTATTTCCACCGACTTACAGTTAAACACTTGCCAATTACACGGAATTACGTAATGCACACAATTACGATTCACCAGTTCGTCCGTTACAATTCCACTGTACGGTCACAATTACGTAAGTTCTTCCGTTGCACACACACACAGTTTTCTCGTCCTTACACTAGCACTGCACTCTTACGCTGATTGCCACGAACTCTGACTGTCTCATTGAAGCCCTTTTTATAGGAATGTCACTGTTTTTCTAGAAGTCTCTGGTTTTCCGCCGATCACAACGAAAGTTCCGGAGGACAGGAGAAGGGGAGAGAAGCGTCCAGGGACGAGTGACATTTCGCTAATCACCCCTCAGTTAGTGACAGATTAATGGGCGGGGGCGTGGCTCGGCTGCCTCGGTCCCTTCCAGCTGTCGACAGTCGTACCTTACGCTAATTGGGTGACAGTATAGTTTTTAGAAACCTTTTATATCTGGCTTTTGCCATGAGTAGTTTTTAAAAGGGCGCTGATAACCGCTGTAGTTGAGCACCCCTATATCCATCATCATCATCATCATCATCATCTTTCCGCAAAAGGAACAAAAGGAATTTTGGTGTGAATAAAGACATACTTCGAGAGGTGAAAGTCACACGCAGCTGCTGTGAGGAAGGGACACAACTGGGCTGGCGGTCCATTAAGAAAGACACAACAGGTTCGCCCTTTAGGGGAGGCAGACGAGAACCGAGGAGAAAAGGTATCAATCAGTCCCTACGTAATCTCGAATTAGGTGTTATCACGTAATATGCATTTGACGTACCGTAACTCTAAACAGTGCTATGTTGGTAATCCTTGGTCGGCAACTTTGAGTTTGATGTGACGATATCATTAAACCAGTTTCAAAGTTGCATTCCAGTGTCATTAGAGTCATGCTTACTCCGATACATACCCACGCATAACCTTTGACGGAGCTCTTGCTCCATACTGAGGATAGGCCACAACGTAAGAATGTATGGAATATTATTTTGGGGAAACTCAGTAGAAAGTAAAAAAATATTCCTTATGCAAAAGAGGGTTATAAGAATCATTACTAACACCCACACCAGATGCTCCTGTAAAGATCTTTTTACAAGATTGAAGATATTAACGCTTCCTTGCATGTGTATATTCTCGATCCTAAAATTCTTTGTATGCAATCGTGCCTTATTTGCAACAAATAATGTAGTTCACAAAATAAACACTAGACAAAAGTATAATATCCATTATCCCAGTGCTAAACTTTCTTGCTTCCAGAAAGGTGTGTATTATGAAACTATCAAAATATTTGACGCACTTCCTAATGTTCTTAAAGAAAAAGTTGATAATTTCGGTGCTTTTAAAAAAGCTGTTAGAGAGTACCTTTGCTCAAAATCTTTTTATTCTGTACAAGATTATCTGAATGACAAATTATCCTGATAATGCTTCTGTAGCTCTATAAGTAGTATCTAACTATTCCAATGACAAATCATTACTTGTAAGTATTTGATACAAGTCGAAAGTTTATTTTTAATGTATATGTATTTAATAAATAACAAGAATGGTATCCATTGCAAAAAGGTTGAGACGTACTGGCATAAGCCAAGTGAAAGCTGGTTTAAAAAGTGTTTCATTTTGTATCAAATATAATTATCCCTGCTTTGTTTTCCATATTATTGTTCATATTGCCTGTGTACTATAACATGTGTCTTATGTTAACTTTTGTACATATACGCTATTAAACTTTATACCTCTAGACATGTTCAATGTTCACAGCCTTTTCTGGCTACAAGTGAACCTACTGAACGCAAATCAATCTAATCTAATCTAATCTAATCACCCGAACGTCGGAACTCCCGATAGAACCGACCGGCAGTAGGGCAAGAGGGGAGCATTCAGCCCACGCCTACCCATTTATCTTGTAGTGTTCACTGAAGGGGATGGTGAGGAAAGTGTCACTGATCGCTGGCCACCTCCTTCCCCTCCCTTCGACGCCTGGAACAGTCGGGATATTGCATCTAACCCGGAACTTTCTATATAGGTCAGTTGGTCTTATATAAACGACGCGCCGGGCCGGAGAATAGTTCAGTTCTTGGCGAGCAGCCGTGAGGAGCGCTGTGTGAGGTAACAGACCAGAAGCCTGTGAACGTGCATCAGAGGAGTTGTACGTAACTGTGAGCATACAGTGGACTTGTGATAGACGAACTGGAGAATTGTAATTGTGTGCATTACGTAATTCTGTGTAATCGGCAAGTGTTCCGACTGTAATTCGGTGGAAATAAAGAACATATTTGAGTTGTGCAATTGGACTTTTAATTTCACGAACACACAAAGTTACAATAAGCTGCACCAAACTAGCGACTGCGTGCAGCAACCTTTTCCAGTGTATAAGCAATTGATGTGAAAGGAACTTGCATCAAAAGTTTTAATAATCACCCGGGAGTTTTTATGCTAAAGTGATGAAAATTCTTCAGCGTCATCACCAATCCCTCGGAACATAATGTTGGCAGTTTCAATGATTTGAGCCCTTTTGTTTTTCTACACTGAGTGCTAGAAGTGACTACGGTGTAAGTTGGAGAAAATTGAGACTAGTAGTGTGATCAAGTTCCTGCATTTGAAGGAAAAACTGCCCGGGATATCCATGATGACATGACGACTGTTTATGGAAATGATTGTCCATCGTATGACACTATTGTAAGGTAGAAAAGGAATTTTCAAACTGGTCACATGTCCCTGACAGATGAGCCAAGAGCTGGTAGACCATCGGCTGTCACAGTGAAGAAAGTGGAGTGTTTAATACTGGAAGACAGACGAGCAACGATCCAAATGATCATGAATGAGACACATCTTAGTTATGGTAGTGTGTGGACGAACTGCACATGTCTAAGGTGTCTGCACGGTGGGTTCCACGTTTGCTAACCTCTTTCCAAAACAAACACGACGTGACCTTCCAAGACAGATGTTGATGCTGCATGAAGATGACTTTTTGATCGTCTGCTAGTCATCGATGAATCCTGGATCTATCAATACGATCCAGAGACAAAAACCATGAGCATGGAATGAAAACATGCAGATTCCTCTACTCCCAAAAAGGCAAAGTTGCAAAAGTCACCTGGGAAAGTCATGCTTTCAGTTTTCTGGGACTGTCGCGGAGTCATCCCTACAGTTTATTTTATTCAGGGTATAAATTTAATTTTTCATGAACGCATACTATACATATAGGCGCTTTATAAAACTAACGACAAACATTGTTGGGAAAATAAAGAGTTTTAAATATTTCCCATTTTGGTCCTGGAAATGTTCTCGATAATTTTAATATACCTGAATATACATTATGGTGAATTTAAGTAACTTTTGTTTTTGGGTTTTGATGTTTACATAAATACACACACACACACACACACACACACACACACACACACACACACACACACACACACACACACACACACACATACACACACACATACACCCACAATCTTACTCTTGGGTCGGCTTACATGATTCTTTTCCTAAAAATATGATTTGGAAATTCAGAATGTCCCAAAACGTACATTTCCGATGAAATCTCGGAAACAAGTTTTGATGACGACTGCGGTATTTCTTTTTCTAGACATCAGCGTCAACAAAAGATGGTACAAAATACAATTACTCAAAACTTAAACCATGTAAGAGCGTATATTTTTCAAAGGGCTTTAGAGTGAGATAATATTGTTGAATATAGCTAAGGAAAGTCCAACATGCGGTCTTTGAGCTATGAGTATACCTTTCTAGATTGACTTAGTCTTACATTGTCCAATATTTTTTGTTTCAGATGATGGTGCCCCACCAGTGGCTCAGTCTGGTGACGGATTCCTCAACTTCAGCGCCATCCGCAGAGAACACAGTGGCTGGTACAAGTGTACAAGTAGACATCTCCTTGGAGAATATAGTTCCATTGGATATTTTCTTAACGTCAGATGTAAGTATTACAAGACAAGTCACTTCGAAACAAGTGATAGCCATATGTTTTATATACATGACACTCTCTACTGTTCTCTGTTTTAGAGAATGCAAAAAATTGGTTATAGTTATTTCTGTTAATAGTGAATCAAGACGTATTTCATCGACGAGTGGAAGGTTTGTTAACTTCCGCGAGTGTATAAATAAGTCTTGTACCGTACAATGTTTTATCCCACACCTACTCTAATCATTAAAAAGACTTACTAAATGTTAATTAAACTATAATAAAATAGTAAAGCTATTTGTAATGTTATTTTCTGGAACATAGAGCTATTTAGACAAAGGCCGGCTGCTAATACGAGACAATCGATGTTGGCTAGTCGTTTCTAGGTTAATTTTATTTTCATTTCAGAAAGCTACATTGACGAATGTATTGTCAGTAGAATGTGAACATATAGGAAAATATTTGTTAATTACTGAATGAATACAAGTTCTAGCTGTACATTTCTTTACTAAATGTTAAAACTACAATAAATATAATACTATTTTTAATGTAGTCCTAGTGATTGTAAGATATACATGAACAGCTAAAACTGGATAAATAAGAAAGCTCCAAATTGTATTTCATTTTGAGGTTAAGAATATAAACATTCAAAACACGAACAGGATGGTGGAAAATAGAAACACAAAGAGCATATAAGGCATTTTCATGTGGTTACTTTACAACTTTTATATTACAACTGACTTAGGACAATTAAGGCATATGAACCTACAAGAAGCAAATTTTATCGTTAACAAAATTCTGTCTTAAGCGAATTTAAGGTCCGTAATTTATCCATAGCCGTGTATTTACCAACTGAAGCAGTCAGATGCTTTTGAAGCGATACTAATATACTGTGCGATCAAATATATTAATAATGGACTAAACTCGATAGGGGAAGTAATGCAATGTGAATAAATTGCAATACATTGGCACAAAAATGATTTTCGAGTTTCCCTGCAGATGTCTCGCTACGGCTATTCATCCATTATGGGATTATATCACAAAAACTCATTTGCAATTAAACCTTTGGAAGATATTGCATAGTACAGTACAGTCTAACTATCAGTACAGCGTACGTATTACCTGTCTGACGAATGAGTAAAGTTGTTATGGGAGATCGCTCGGTTTAGAGAGAGCAGAGAAGACGGGAATATAGTACAGTACAGTCTGACCATCAGTACAGCGTACGTTTTACCTGTCTGACGAATGAGTACAGTTGTTATAGGAGATCGCTCGGTTTAGAGAGATCAGAGAAGACGGGAATATAGTACAGTACAGTCTGACCATCAGTACAGCGTACGTATTACCTGTCTGACGAATGAGTACAGTTGTTATGGGAGATCGCTCGGTTTAGAGAGATCAGAGAAGACGGGAATATAGTACAGTACAGACTGACCATCAGTACAGCGTACGTATTACCTGTCTGACGAATGAGTACAGTTGTTATGGGAGATCGCTCGGTTTAGAGAGAGCAGAGAAGACGGGAATATAGTACAGTACAGTCTGACCATCAGTACAGCGTACGTTTTACCTGTCTGACGAATGAGTACAGTTGTTATAGGAGATCGCTCGGTTTAGAGAGATCAGAGAAGACGGGAATATAGTACAGTACAGTCTGACCATCAGTACAGCGTACGTATTACCTGTCTGACGAATGAGTACAGTTGTTATGGGAGATCGCTCGGTTTAGAGAGATCAGAGAAGACGGGAATATAGTACAGTACAGACTGACCATCAGTACAGCGTACGTATTACCTGTCTGACGAATGAGTACAGTTGTTATAGGAGATCGCTCGGTTTAGAGAGATCAGAGAAGACGGGAATATAGTACAGTACAGACTGACCATCAGTACAGCGTACGTATTACCTGTCTGACGAATGAGTACAGTTGTTATAGGAGATCGCTCGGTTTAGAGAGATCAGAGAAGACGGGAATATAGTACAGTACAGACTGACCATCAGTACAGCGTACGTATTACCTGTCTGACGAATGAGTACAGTTGTTATGGGAGATCGCTCGGTTTAGAGAGATCAGAGAAGATGGGAATATAGTACAGTACAGTCTGACCATCAATACAGCGTACGTTTTACCTGTCTGACGAATGAGTACAGTTGTTATGGGAGATCGCTCGGTTTAGAGAGATCAGAGAAGACGGGAATATAGTACAGTACAGTCTGACCATCAATACAGCGTACGTTTTACCTGTCTGACGAATGAGTACAGTTGTTATGGGAGATCGCTCGGTTTAGAGAGATCAGAGAAGACGGGAATATAGTACAGTACAGTCTGACCATCAATACAGTGTACGTATTACCTGTCTGACGAATGAGTACAGTTGTTATGGGAGATCGCTCGGTTTAGAGAGATCAGAGAAGACGGGAATATAGTACAGTACAGTCTGACCATCAGTACAGTGTACGTATTACCTGTCTGACGAATGAGTACAGTTGTTATGGGAGATCGCTCGGTTTAGAGAGATCAGAGAAGACGGGAATATAGTACAGTACAGTCTGACCATCAGTACAGTGTACGTATTACCTGTCTGACGAATGAGTACAGTTGTTATAGGAGATCGCTCGGTTTAGAGAGATCAGAGAAGACGGCAATATAGTACAGTACAGTCTGACCATCAGTACAGCGTACGTATTACCTGTCTGACGAATGAGTACAGTTGTTATGGGAGATCGCTCGGTTTAGAGAGATCAGAGAAGACGGGAATATAGTACAGTACAGTCTGACCATCAGTACAGTGTACGTATTACCTGTCTGACGAATGAGTACAGTTGTTATGGGAGATCGCTCGGTTTAGAGAGATCAGAGAAGATGGGAATATAGTACAGTACAGACTGACCATCAGTACAGCGTACGTATTACCTGTCTGACGAATGAGTACAGTTGTTATAGGAGATCGCTCGGTTTAGAGAGATCAGAGAAGACGGCAATATAGTACAGTACAGTCTGACCATCAGTACAGAGTACGTATTACCTGTCTGACGAATGAGTACTGTTTTTATGAGCGATCGCTCGGTTTAGAGAGATCAGAGAAGAAGGGAATAGAGTACAGTACAGTCTGACCATCAGTACAGTGTACGTAATACCTGTCTGACGAATGAGTACAGTTGTTATAGGAGATCGCTCGGTTTAGAGAGATCAGAGAAGACGGCAATATAGTACAGTACAGTCTGACCATCAGTACAGAGTACGTATTACCTGACTGACGAATGAGTACAGTTGTTATAGGAGGTCGCTCGGTTTAGAGAGATCAGAGAAGACGGCAATATAGTACAGTACAGTCTGACCATCAGTACAGCCTATGTATTACCTGTTTGACGAATGAGTACAGCTGTTATGGGAGATCGCTCGGTTTAGAGAGATCAGAGAAGACGGGAATATAGTACAGTACAGTCTGACCATCAGTACAGTGTACGTATTACCTGTCTGACGAATGAGTAAAGTTGTTATGAGAGATCGCTTGGTTTAGAGAGATCAGGGAAGACGGGATTAAGGTACCGTACAGTCTGACCATCAGTACACTGTACGTATTACCTGTCTGACGAATGAGTACAGTTGTTATGGGAGATCGCTTGGTTTAGAGAGATCAGAGAAGACGGGAATATAGTACAGTACAGACTGACCATCAGTACAGCGTACGTATTACCTGTCTGACGAAGGTACTGCTTTTAAGAGAGATCGCTCGGCTTAGAGAGATCAGAGAAGACGGGAATATAGTACAGTACAGTGTGACCATCAGTACAGCATACGTATTACCTGTCTGACGAATGAGTACTGTTTTTATGAGAGATCGCTCGGCTTAGAGAGATCAGAGAAGACGGGAATATAGTACAGTACAGTCTGACCATCAGCACAGCGTACGTATTACCTGTCTGACGAATGAGTACAGTTGTTATGGGAGATCGCTCGGTATAGAGAGATCAGAGAAGACGGGAATATAGTACAGTACAGTCTGACCATCAACACAAGGTACGTATTACCTGTCTGACGAATGAGTCAAGTTGTTATGAGAGATCGCTCGGTTTAGAGAGATCAGAGAAGACGGCAATATAGTACAGTACAGTCTGACCATCAGCACAGCGTACGTATTACCTGTCTGACGAATGAGTCAAGTTGTTATGAGAGATCGCTCGGTTTAGAGAGATCAGAGAAGACGGGAATATAGTACAGTACAGTCTCACCATCAACACAGCGTACGTATTACCTGTCTGACGAATGAGTACAGTTGTTATGGGAGATCGCTCGGTTTGGAGAGAGCATAGAAGACGGGAATATAGTACAGTACAGTCTGACCATCAGTACGGTGTACGTATTACCTGTCTGAGGAATATGTACAGTTTTTATGGGAGATCGCTCGGTTTGGAGAGAGCATAGAAGACGGGAATATAGTACAGTACAGTCTGACCATCAGTACAGTGTAGGTATTACCTGTCTGACGAATGTGTACAGTTGTTATGGGAAATTCGCTCAGTTAGAGAGATCAGAGAAGACGGGAATATAGTACAACACAGTCTGGCCATCAGTACAGTGTACGTATTACCTGTCTGACGAATGAGTAAAGTTGTTATGAGAGATCGCTCGGTTTAGAGAGATCAGAGAAGACGGGAATATAGTACAACACAGTCTGGACATCAGTACAGTGTACGTATTACCTGTCTGACGAATGAGTAAAGTTGTTATGAGAGATCGCTCGGTTTAGAGAGATCAGAGAAGACGGGAATATAGTACAGTACAGTCTGACCATCAGTACAGTGTACGTATTACCTGTCTGACGAATGAGTAAAGTTGTTATGAGAGATCGCTCGGTTTAGAGAGATCAGAGAAGACGGCAATATAGTACAGTACAGTCTGACCATCAGCACAGCGTACATATTACCTATCCAACGAATGAGTACAGTTGTTATGGGAGATCGCGCGGTTTGGAGAGAGCAGAGAAGAAGGGAATGTAGTACAGTACACTCTGACCATCAGTACAGTGTACGTATTACCTGTCTGACGAATGAGTACAGTTGTTATGGGAGATCGCTGGGTTTGGAGAGAGCAGAGAAGAAGGGAATATAGTACAGTACACTCTGACCATCAGTACAGTGTACGTATTACCTGTCTGACGAATGAGTACAGTTGCAATTGGAGATCGCTCGGTTTGGAGAGAGCAGAGAAGAAGGGAATAGAGTACAGTACAGTCTGACCATCAGTACTGTGTACGTATTACCTGTCTGACGAATGAGTACAGTTGCTATTGGAGATCGCTCGGTTTGGAGAGAGCAGAGAAGAAGGGAATATAGTACAGTACACTCTGACCATCAGTACAGTGTACGTATTACCTGTCTGACGAATGAGTACAGTTGCTATTGGAGATCGCTCGGTTTGGAGAGAGCAGAGAAGAAGGGAATAGAGTACAGTACAGTCTGACCTTCAGTACAGTGTACGTATTACCTGTCTGACGAATGAGTACAGTTGTTATGGGAGATCGCTCGGTTTGGAGAGAGCAGAGAAGAAGGGAATATAGTACAGTACACTCTGACCATCAGTACAGTGTACGTATTACCTGTCTGACGAATGAGTACAGTTGCTATTGGAGATCGCTCGGTTTGGAGAGAGCAGAGAAGAAGGGAATAGAGTACAGTACAGTCTGACCATCAGTACAGTGTACGTATTACCTGTCTGACGAATGAGTACAGTTGCTATTGGAGATCGCTCGGTTTGGAGAGAGCAGAGAAGAAGGGAATATAGTACAGTACACTCTGACCATCAGTACAGTGTACGTATTACCTGTCTGACGAATGAGTACAGTTGCTATTGGAGATCGCTCGGTTTGGAGAGAGCAGAGAAGAAGGGAATAGAGTACAGTACAGTCTGACCATCAGTACAGTGTACGTATTACCTGTCTGACGAATGAGTACAGTTGTTATGGGAGATCGCTCGGTTTGGAGAGAGCAGAGAAGAAGGGAATATAGTACAGTACAGTCTGACCATCAGTACAGCGTACGTATTACCTGTCTGACGAATGAGTACAGTTGTTATGGGAGATCGCTCGGTTTGGAGAGAGCAGAGAAGAAGGGGAATATAGTACAGTACAGTCTGACCATCAGTACAGTGTACGTATTACCTGTCTGACGAATGAGTACAGTTATTATGGGAGATCGCTCGGTTTAGAGAGATCAGAGAAGACGGGAATATATTACAGTACAGTCTGACCATCAGTACAGTGTACGTATTACCTGTCAGACAAATGAGTACAGTTGTTATGGGAGATCGCTCGCTTTAGAGAGATCAGAGAAGACGGGAATATATTACAGTACAGTCTGACCATCAGTACAGCGTATGTAACACGACGTGTATTTTTCCTTTAATAAATCGATATCCCATTTCTTGAAGTATTCTCCACAATATGTTTTTCTACCTTCAAACCGGATATTTTGCTTAACAACAGTTACGTAGTGCTCGTAATACTCGAGGGAAATTTTGCTTACAATTCAGTCTTCAAACTCATTTGCATTTTTCATTTTCAGTTTTCGAATTCAATCCTTTTTGGATGTCGGCGATGTTGAAAGTTTTTCTTACATAAACTTTGAATTTTGAACCCTTTCGCCATTTTAGTTGCAGTTCTTTCAATGCTAACGCTGTCGCTTCATTTAATGCACCAATTAGACCTTCACACTAGAATTCTTTATAAAACTTTAACACATTAAATATTAATTTTACACTTTGTAAGTGCATCACGGTGCTTACATCTTAACTTGTTTCGAATCCGTCCATTCAAAGAGATTTAACTGCTGTACAGGAATGACGTAATGCCGTGTAATTGTATTGAATTGTTGAAAACACCCTCCACGTACTGTAAGTAGCAAATAACATCAATTTTTAAATGAATTTTGCCTTGTTTAGAATCAAATCTGGATGTCGAATTGCACGTGGTACCTGTCAGAGATTGGTATCCATGTGGTGAACGTTATAAACATCATTAATTAATAATTCATAACAAGTCATTCGCAGCAACGCTGTAGGGAAATGCTGTGCAAGTGTCACGATAAAACTGCCAGTGGTAACGCACTAATGGTGAATTACCTGGGGACACAACTCCCTCAAGTTATTGAGCCCTAGGCTTATTACCTCATTAATTAATTTAATAATTAATTACGTTTCACATCATTCCCCTTTTGTATTGTGTGCAGCAACCATAGTTTACTAATAAATTATTGGCTATGTAGCTAATTCTTCTATTATCTACATGCATTACAGAAAATAAAGGATAAATTTCAATACATCAAAAACAGTGCGTAGGGAAATAAGACCTTAAGCTTTCCAGGCAAAGAATGCGGGCAGCTAGCCTGGTGAAAAGATAATTATATATCAACGTTTCGGGAGAGTGCATCTCTCCCATCATCAGGCAGGTCTGCCTGCCCGAAAACAAAGTGCGTAGGTAGGGAAATTTCAAGGAAAATACATGACTTTCTCCACCCTCGTACAAACATTAATTACTCTATCTACTTCAAGATAAACACTATCTTATTGTACTTACAAGGGAATACAGTAGACTTTAAGTGATAGTCAAATGTTTTATATACATGACCTTCTCTACTCTTGTACAAACACTTATTGCTCTAACTACTTCAAGATAAACATTATCTTATTGTAGTTACAAGGGAATACAGCAGACTTTAAGTGATAGTCAAATGTTTTATACACATGACTTTCTCTACTCTTGTACAAACACTTATTGCTCCAACTACTTCAAGATAAACATTATCTTATTGTAGTTACAAGGGAATACAGCAGACTTTAAGTGATAGTCAAATGTGTTATATACATGACCTTCTCTACTCTTGTACAAACACTTATTGCTCTAACTACTTCAAGATAAACATTATCTTATTGTAGTTACAAGGGAATACAGCAGACTTTAAGTGATAGTCAAATGTTTTATACACATGACTTTCTCTACTCTTGTACAAACACTTATTGCTCCAACTACTTCAAGATAAACATTATCTTATTGTAGTTACAAGGGAATACAGTAGAAATTAAGTAATAATCAAATGTTTTATATACATGACCTTCTCCACTCTTGTACAAACACTTATTGCTCTATCTACTTCAAGATAAACATTATCTTATTGTAGTTACAAGGGAATACAGTAGACTTTAAGTGATAGTCAAATGTTTTATATACATGACTTTCTCTACTCTTGTACAAACACTTATTGCTCTATCTACTTCAAGATAAACATTACCTTATTGTAGTTACAAGGGAATACAGTAGACTTTAAGTGATAGTCAAATGTTTTATATACATGACTTTCTCCACTCTTGTACAAACACTTATTGCTCTATCTACTTCAAGATAAACATTATCTTATTGTAGTTACAAGGGAATACAGTAGACTTTAAGTGATAGTCAAATGTTTTATATACATGACTTTCTCTACTCTTGTACAAACACTTATTGCTCTATCTACTTCAAGATAAACATTATCTTATTGTAGTTACAAGGGAATACAGTAGACTTTAAGTGATAGTCAAATGTTTTATATACATGACTTTCTCCACTCTTGTACAAACACTTATTGCTCTATCTACTTCAAGATAAACATTATCTTATTGTAGTTACAAGGGAATACAGTAGACTTTAAGTGATAGTCAAATGTTTTATATACATGACTTTCTCTACTCTTGTACAAACACTTATTGCTCAATCTACTTCAAGATAAACATTATCTTATTGTAGTTACAAGGGAATACAGTAGACTTTAAGTGATAGTCAAATGTTTTATATACATGACTTTCTCCAATCTTGTACAGACACTTATTGCTCAATCAACTTCAAGATAAGCATTATCTTATTGTAGCTACAAGGGAATACAGTAGACTTTAAGTGATAGTCAAATGTTTTATATACATGACTTTCTCTACTCTTGTACAAACACTTATTGCTCTATTTACTCCAAGATAAACATTATCTTATTGTAGTAACAAGGGAATACAGTAGACTTTAAGTGATAGTCAAATGTTTTATATACATGACTTTCTCCAATCTTGTACAGACACTTATTGCTCAATCAACTTCAAGATAAGCATTATCTTATTGTAGTTACAAGGGAATACAGTAGACTTTAAGTGATAGTCAAATGTTTTATATACATGACTTTCTCTACTCTTGTACAAACACTTATTGCTCTATTTACTCCAAGATAAACATTATCTTATTGTAGTAACAAGGGAATACAGTAGACTTTAAGTGATCGTCAAATGTTTTATATACATGACTTTCTCTACTGTTGAACAAAGACTTATTGCTCTATCTACTTCAATATAAACATTATCTTATTGTAGTTACAAGGGAATACAGTAGACTTTAAGTGATAGTCAAATGTTTTATATACATGACTTTCTCTACTCTTGTACAAACACTTATTGCTCTATCTACTTCAAGATAAACATTATCTTATTGTAGTTACAAGGGAATACAGTAAACTTAAAGTGATAGTCAAATGTTTTATATACATGACTTGCTCTACTCTTGTACAAACACTTATTGCTCTATCTACTTCAAGATAAACATTATCTTATTGTAGTTACAAGGGAATACAGTAAACTTAAAGTGATAGTCAAATGTTTTATATACATGACTTTCTCTACTCTTGTACAAACACTTATTGCTCTATCTACATCAAGATAAACATTATCTTATTGTAGTAACAAGGGAATACAGTAAACTTAAAGTGATAGTCAAATGTTTTATATACATGACTTTCTCTATTCTTGTACAGAGAATACACTTTCGGATTGTGGTAACAAGAGAGTGTTGCAGGGATTACAGTGTTTCTACAGATATTGCCACACACTTATCAGTAATACCATATTGCATATCCTCTATACTGCCGTTGGCGGTTCTTGATACACTTGGACATCTCACAGTACCTTCCCGTCCCATCCACCTGTTTGATGACTTCGCATCCAAAACGTCTCTGGAAAATTGTGCACAATGTGCTGGGCATCCATCGTGCTGGAACCACATTGATAAACACGTTTCTAATCCCACATCTTCCTTGAGTTGGGGTAGAATGTGTTGCAGAAGTGATGTATATTTCAGAACTTATGAGGTTTAGAAACGTGAAACCAAGCTGTAGTTTTCATTTTGCTAAAATAAGCATAGCTGTTCCATTAAAAGGAAACGCAACTTGGTGTCTGAAGTGTTATTTGTTTACCTTTATGTACTGTACATACCTTTTCATTGTGTGAGCTCCTGACATATGTAAATTCCTGGCCAACTAGATTTTTATATTTGGTTTCATTTCGGAGATATTTTATGTCCCAGTGTTAGATGAGACACCCTGTATAAACGAAAACAAAAGTAACTCAATGGAAAATGCTATTTTAGAGATATCAATTATTATTAATAGATAGAATTGTTCAATAAATTATTTGTCACTGTTCTAAGGTCCGATTGATGTTTAGCTATTTCTCTACAAATCATAGAAGAAGTGTGTAATTTTAAGGTTAACATTATTTTAATATTTCACCACCGCTGGTTCTTATAACTATATATTTATATAGAATAATATAGGATATATTAGAATAGAATATTTGTAGCGATTGCATCACACTTGACATATTTAAAGGTTCATCTAGAGGAATAAACTTTAATAACAATACTTTGTACAGAACACTAAACACCAGTACAGGATAGAAAAACGATGTGATCTAAGGCAACATTTTTGTGCACTTAGTTGGCCATGCACTGAACTTTTGTTGAAGCCACTACCATCGCGAACAAAGGGCTATGATAATAAAGGAGTACTTTGAAACATTTGGCGCAAGTGGTTCGGTACATAATCCGTTTTATGACCTCTTTAAACTTGTCATGCAGGTCTTTGTGTTCACGCAGAAAGCTTTTAAACCCTTAGCAAGCCTTATAGCCGAATTATTCTAGTTTTGACACGAATTGTCTCAATATTTCAGGATACATTAACGGAAAACTGTGAATATCTGTATAAAGCTTCATAAATCTGTATTGGTAGTACCTAAGGACTTTTTACTCTGGAGAAGTGATATTGCGGAACGTAATTTAATTTACTTCCATAGAATTCTTTTGAACATATAATCGTAACATAAATCCAGGGTTCTTTAAAAATCCTTCTCGTTTCGTTGTCCACAGATCTTGTGGGAGAATCCATGTGCCGCGGTTCTCGTGTATTCATGTCGTAGTTCGATACACGTTTACAGGTAGCTTAGAGACATACACGTGTCGATAAAGATATCTACATGCTTGAACGCATACTCATCTATTTGATCACCTTTCAAGCCGCGACTCCAAGATTTTCAAGAAATTCCTTCCATCCAAATGCTGTACATGGAATATTTATCGAAAAGTCTGTTTATCACAAAAGAGGATTTAACGCTTGAAAAATGTATATTGTTGCATCTAGGGTTGTAAGGGGGATGAAGAACTTTCAATCCTAAGCCACAACTAGGGACGTAGCTATGGGAAAAATGGGGAAAGCATATGGCAGAGCTAATTGGTAGGAACTGCGGACATGCGAAGGGTTAGAGATAACACCTAGGGTCAAACCACATTAACAAATGTATTCTACGAGGGCTGTTCAATAAAGAACAATTTTTGTTGTGACAACGTACCTGTACTCATCCTCATAATTTTGATGGTACTTCTCAAAATAGTCTCCCCTGAATTCTATACACTTGTCCTAGCGTTTCTTCCAGTCTTCAAAGACATGCTGGAAACCATTTTTGAGAGATCCTTCAAAATCGCCTCCGCAGCCTTCACCACTGCTTCTGATGATGGATAATGCCTCCCAAGAAGGCGTTTCTTCAAGTTAGGGAATAGAAAAAAAGTCACATGGGGCTAAATCCGGACTATAGTGAGGGTCAGGGATGCACTACACGTTCATTTTTGCAAGATATTCAGCAACAATATACGGCAATATACGGCCGCGCATTATCGTGTTGCAGCATCCAGCCTGCTTCACGGAAATGTGGCCTTTTGGGCCTGATATGGACTTGCAATGTTTTCAGGACATCGCTGTAGTATTGTGTGTGCAGGTACAACATGCTGATAAACCCTTCTATGAATATCAAAGCATGAGATGATCATAACTTTCCCAGCAGAAGCAACCACTTTTCCTTTTTTGGAGGTTGGTGATGAAGGAGATTTCCACACTGAGCTTTGCTGTTTGCTCTCAGGATCAAAATGATGTAGCCAAGTTTCATCAGCAGTGATTACGTTTGAAAGAAACTCCGGATCTTCCTCTAACATCAACTTTAACTGCACGCAGACCTGCATGCGAATGTACTTTTGTTCGGGAATCAACAGTCTTGGAACCGATCACGCACAAACACGTCTCATGTGTAATGTTTCTGTCAGCAACGTGTGGGTGGCACCCAATGAAATGTTCAGTATTTCAGAAAGTGGTCTTACGGTAATTCGTCGATCCTCTCTCACAATGGCAGCAGCAGTGTTGATGTTTTCTTCCGTAAGAGCAGTAACTGGAGCATTTGAAATTGATTGTGTCCCCTCTTTAAACATTTTAAACCACCTTCGAGCTGTGCTGTAGGGAAGAACAGACTCTCCATAGGCCTCCTGTAACATTGTATAGGCCACAACTGAAGATTTGTTGAGACGAAAGCAGGATTTCAAAGCCGCATATTGTTCCTCACGTGTTACTTCCATTGCAGCGGCAGGCGATATTGAACATGTCTGAACTTGCCTAGTTCTCACTGGCGGGAACCAGGAGTACCAACAATAAAATTTCTACGGCGTGTTTGTTTCACATTAAGATAAGAGAATAAAATAAGATTGAATTTTAGTGTGAAAAATTAGGACCGTAAAAAATTATGATCATTCTTTACTGAACAGATAAATACTACTCGCCACATTCCGAACCACTTAGATAATATACTTAATGATATTTGTAGCCTGTTGATTGCAGTACTTAAGTGTGGATGCGAATAGAGAATAACGTTGTCATCGGCATACGTAGCTGTGGATATGGGATTTGTAATTTTTTCTTATAACAAACAGCGTGTTTCACGATCCCAAGAAACTTCTAGCCACACGTCCTAAAGAAAGTGATGCAAGGCCACATAGTGATTTATGCGTATGCAATAACCTGGAGGTAAATATCGCAATGGTGAGAATATCAGATAAAAAAAGCAAGAGAGAAATAAAATAAAAAAGAGCTCATAGAGAAGAACTTAGAATATCTGATGTCTGCGGTTGCTATAGCAACTGAAACATGAGTTTGTGTCGATAAAGTTCATTCTTCCGTAAAGATTTTGCTGTTTTTATATAAATTTAAGTTTTAACAAAGTTAGACGAGGTTCAAATGCTTCCTTAGCTTCCAATAAACTTATGCATAATTCAGAGACAAACAAAATCTCGCTTTTTAGCAAGAATATAAAGTACTATAACTTCATTATACAGCCGCTATATTCAGTAAATGTGAAGTAAGACAGTTTGAGGTTGAAGCTATGTATCTTCTTGTCCATAATAAAATGATTCTACCAAACTGAACGTGTTATCTTTACGGTATGGTGAACCAGCCATTCATTCTCAAACAAAATCTAATGTTTTATCTTCACATGGCTTTCTATAACCACTCTACTGGTTATTCTTATATCAGTTTCACGTTACTTATTTGCACAAATCACTTTACTTCTCATTTTTGTTGTTAGCTTTAGTTTCCCAATAAAACGCGTGTAATGGTGATTTATCCAGTCTGACAAGAAGTACGTGTACCTACAGATACTCCAAACAAGTAAACAAGATCCCTGGTATGGTGCCTCGCTCACACACATCCTTTCCGTTTTTCTTATGAAGTTGTGCTTTATCCACTGTCGTTGACAGTTCCATCTTTGTTCTCAAAGCCATTGGCTGTTATTTAAGTAATATGGGTCGAAAACGTCGTGAAACTATGAGGCCTGTTCAATAAAGAATGATCACAATTTTTTACGGTCATAATCTTTCGCACTAATTTTCAATCTCAATATATTCTGTTAGCTTAGTGTGAAACAAATACGCCATAGTTTCATTTATGTGTTCATGGTACCCGCCTGTGAGAACCATGCATGTTCAGACATGTTCAGTATCGTCTACCGCTGCAATAGAGGAAGATCCGAAGTTTCTTTGAAAGGTAATCACTACTAATGATACTTGGCTACATCATTTTGATCCTGAGAGCAAACAGCAAAGCTCAGTTTGCAAATCTCCTTCATCACCAACCCCCAAAAAAGGAAAAGTGGTTGCTTCTGCTGGGAAAGTTATGGTCATCTCATTCTTTGATATTCATGGAATGGTTTATCAGCATGCTGTAACTGCACACACATCAGTAACTGGACAATACAACAGGAATGTCCTTAAAACATTGCATGTTTATATAAGGCGCAAAAGACCACATTTCCGTGAAGCAGGCTGGATGCTGCACCACGATAATGCGCGGCCGCATATTACCAATGTTGTTGCTGAATATCTTTCAAAAATCAACGTGAAGTGCATCCCTCACCCTCACTATAGACCGGACTTAGCCACATAAGACATTTTTCTATTCCCTAACTTGAAGAAACGCCTTCGTAGGAGGCATTAACCATCATCAGAAGCAGTGGTGAAGGCTGCGGAGGCAATTTTGAAGGATCTCTTAAAAATGGTTTCCAGCATGTCTTTGAAGCTGCCAGAAACGCTGTAACAAGTGCATCGCATTCAGGGGAGACTATTTTGAGAAGGGCCATCAAAATTATGAGAATATGTAAAGGTACGTTGTCAAAAAAAAAGTTCTGATCATTCTTTATTGAACAGCTCTCGTACAAAATAAGAGAGATAAATTTGCATTAGGTTATTTAAAAAAGAAAAATCTTTTCAATAAATTGGAAAAACAATTTGAAGACCTACCAGTACAGTGAAAACTATCATATAAAGGTTTGATCAAAACAAAACTTACGAAAATCAGTCAAGAAGCGGCCGTCCTGCAGTTTTATCCGAGATGGAGTAACGACAGTTACTTTGATGAGTAAAGAAAAATCCTACACTAAGTGCTCCAAAACTTGCTATTGCAGTTCAAACACACACAGGAAAGTCTGTTTCAGCACAAACTATAAGAAACGTGCTTTATGAAGCTGAGTATGGAGACCGAAAAGCCCGTAGAAAACCATACATCAGTAAAATCAACAGAAAGAAGCGAGTTGCTTATGCAAAAGAACAAAGGAAAGTGTGATTTCTGGAAGAAGGTTGTATTTACTGACGAGAGTCAATTTGAGCTCTTTAAGTCAAAAGGGCGAGTAATAGTATGAACAAAAGAGGACTGTGAGCTTGTAGAGAAAAATATAACAGCTTCAGTTAAACATAGAGGCGGTTCAGTACTTGTCTGGGGCTACACGAGTGTAAATGGTGAGGGGGGATTTGTGTTTTACTGATGGAATTATGAACCATAAGGTTTATATAAACATCCTAAAAACAAATCTGTCCAGAAGTGTGAATAATATGGGTCTTTCTGAGGATTATATTTTCACAAAATAATGATCCAAAATCACACAGCTCTAGATGTGAGGTTATGTTTGTTGTATAATACTCCACGATAGATGCCGACATCATCGCAATCCCCAGACATGAATCCAATAGAGAATTTGTGGAGTATACTGGACAAAAGTATTAGGAATCATCAGATATCTAGTATAAAGGATTTAAAGAACGCTATACCAGAGGAAAGACGTAAAATTGTAGTGGAAACAACACAATCTTTGGTGAAATCCATGTCAAGGAGAATACAAAAGATTATAAAGAGGAATGGAGGACCTACTAAGTACTAAACGTAACATTTTCAGTATGCAGAATAACACTTATTTTGCATTCTGTATTACATATCTTTGGTTTTGAATGTTTAACTATGTTTATATGAAGAGATACTATGTGTTTCTTTATTGTGATCTCTTTTTCACTAATAAATAAGACAGTGTCCCTGCAGTACTTCATTCTGATAATTTTCCACTATCCATACATACTTAAACATAAGCACATGCATTACACGAATACTTTTTGGAGTAACCGTAAGTATAACTTGTGTACGAGTTACTGAGTAGAGAAACTGATATGAGTGTGATATGTCAAATTTTTTAGGTGTAAGTTTCCCCTGTGTTTTGTCACCACGTTGTTGAAACACGAAACTGTTTATGGCGGCACCTGCACACAGGTTAACGAGCTGAAACAAAATCCGTCACAATTAGCCGAGCTAATGGCTGTGATTAGCCGTGACGTCACGCGACCTGCTGGCAATCTGCCAGAGTGGCGCACAGCAGCTGTTGTTGCTGCTGCAAAGGCCACAGTGGGATTCGAACCTGTCGTGTCAAGACTGGAGGTAAACGTATGTTGTACAAGACAGAATTGTCAAATCCCGTCTACCAATTGTTTCTGTACCGAAACGTACATCAACCTTTTCTGCTAGAGAAAGTCAAAAGAAAGATTTTACTTTGTGTGTAGATGTGATTCCTAAACGAGGCTACAGGCCAAGACCTACGAACAAAATAAAATGCTTTTAACACGTACATCATTTACTATTTTACACAGTCCTGAATGTTTATAAATATATTATGGATTATATACAAATATACGGTATTGTTTAATCTTACTCATAGTCATGATATTCTTTTGTCTTGTGTGTTGACAACATGACTTTAGAAAACAACATCCTACATAAAGGAGGCCCTGGAAATGATAAAACGATGAAAATAACATAACAAAACTTTAATTACGCATACGTTTCAGAAATGCTATAAGTTTTTAGTATTTACAGATGTTCTTGTTTACTTTAAGACGCATCTTTTCCCTTGAGAAGTTTGATAAGATGTTCATATTTTAGTTTTTTGTTTAAAGAAGGATAACAGCATATTTTCATATAAGTATTTTGTATATTTCTTACCAGTCCAGAGCTTCTTGCATGCAATGTCGTATTGGTTTATTGATTTTTTGAAGTATCAATTCTAATTTCACTCTTCTGCTTGTAAAATTTCAACAGGTTCAGTATATTCACATTGAAATGATCCGCCATTTTATACAATTATTACTTAACTCAGATTCATGGCCCACTTGAATGAGACGATTATCACAAGAAACAAAAGTTGGCATTACCGAGGTAAAAAGAAAAGTTTTTGAGCATTGAATAAAAGAAATTTCTAGTTTTAACATAGTCGTGAACTACTAAAACAGTTTTACTATCAACTGTCTAACCCTACATATCAACAACCGTAACCCTATATGACTTTAGGTCTGCACTATCAATTTTCTTGATAGAAAAATCACTTATAATAATAGTATATATAATAAGAAATAAGAAAACTTGTCGTGTAAGTACCTGACATTAATGTATTTATTAAATGAATTTCCAAGATGGTCTCGCAGAACATATATTAGGTGATTAACGAGACGATCTCTTGATAATGTTTCTCTCAGGTGTAACACTTTTCATGTTGTCTCCAAAATTTCAGTCTTTTATTAATCTACCTACTGATGGCTGCTACAGTTGTGAACTATGTGATCTTTCTATCAGGTTTTCCGTGAGTATATGTAAGAACAAACATCAGTTGACTATCGGAGACATAAATGATGTATTTGAAGTGAGTTGTCAAATGTTTAAAGATATAAACTGTTTTTTCAATAGAAACTGTAACTTTTGAAGTATCAAAACTATATTTTATCATTTGCTTGTAAAATTACTAAAACTATCAATCAATAACTTTTATATGTTTCGATAGTAACCATGTATGTATGTATTTATTGACTGCAATTGGGTACTACCCGGTGGCAGAGTTAAGAATACAGATCAAATTACAAATACTAGATTTACAACAATAACACAATAAACAATACAAACATGATATTATTTGAACTTTAGTCGCTTAAAACATATCTAATTACTTCTCCATTTACACATTATATACCATTATAATTTAAAAGTTAAACTATAAACCATCTAGATTTTTTCTAAATTTCTTCAGCTACAGGGGACAGCCCTGAAAGACTGCTACAGGCAATTCATTCCATTCTTCAATGGTTCTATTAACAAAAGAAAATTTTCCTACGTCGGTTCTGTATCTTCTACCCTTAATTTTATACCTATGATCGTTTCGTCCATAATAATCCGGATTACCTAACCTTACACTAACGTCCACCCATGCCTTTACACCAGCATTAGCTTCGAATAATGCTACCAACCTATGTTTTTTACGCCTAATTATTAATTTCTCCCATTTAGTCTCATCTCCTTTTATAGGCTCAAAATACTTGCCTCTTTTTATGAATTTTATTGCCCTCTTCTGTATTTTTTCTAACGGATCGATTTTGTTAGCTCTATACGGTCCCAGCATACTAGTCCATATTCCATAACCGGCCGCACTGAGGCCTTGTAGGCAAATTCCCTGGACCTAGCGCTCCCCTTTTTCAATATTCTCATTACGAAATGTAGTGCATTCCACGCATGTCACTAGAAATGAAAATTAATTTTCTCTTTTTCTCTTTTTATATAATTAAGAGTCTTTTAAATTCATATCAGACCATGGATTAACCAAATAAGGCTTAAATGAACCCAGGTTCCATAGAGTTGGAAGTTTTTTTATAATAAAAATATATATCTATTTATATGTATATTTCTTTTTTTTTTTTCCTTATTTAACCATTTTTTCATTATGTCCGTTAATTTTCTTATCTGTTTATCAAGTTTCACATATATTCACTATACACATAAACACCCATGCCCAAGGCGGGACTCGAACACACGACTCTCTACGCAGCGGAACGCTAGAGACATACGCTTTTGCTACCATGGCCACGAGGGCCGGCAAGTTAATCTTCTTATAACAAGGGAAGACACCACAAAAACTTAATTAAGACAGCTTAAGAAATTCTAACTCAGGACTTTTAGAATGTCCATACTACATTTCGACATGTATTTAATATAAAATAGTGAGGAGATGTATTTCTCTGTTTGCAGACGAGGAAGAGCGAGAAATGACGCAGGATCCAGGTCTAGATGCGACCTCGAGCGGCGGCGAGAGACAGCTGGAAGTCGCTCTGGGCGGTGCTGTTCAGTTGCAGTGTCCAGCTACCACCCCCGGGGGCGGCTGTTGGAACAGGATGAGCGTGGATCGCCGTCTGCAGCCCATCGCCCCTGGACCAGAGCTGTCCTTAGACAGAGTGCTATATCAGGAGGCAGGCTCCTACAGGTGTGTCGTGGGGCACAGTCCTCCTGAACTAGAGGAATGGAGGGCTGATCTAGACGTCCAGCTTATCGTCACAGGTAGGAATTGTTGTAAACCTGATATCTCTCTGTCCGTATGGTTTAATGCTAGACTAGGAAATGCCCAAGCTGGAACGACAGTTACTTGTTTTCTCTTTATATACCTGTCACTCAAACATTTCCTTAAATCAGTTTATTGTACGCGGATGATTTAACGGTAGGAGCAATTTCCGTAATAGGTCTTGAGGTGGTCCTTGCCCGTTAAGCACCTCGTTGAGCCCTCCCGGCACTCAACACCTCATAAGATAGGATATGTGATGGGTGAAGACTACGGATGGGAGGTTTCCAACAGGTCGGGGTTTTTCTAAGGGTAGATCTACATGAATACTCGCTTTTGAGTTCCAGGGAGTGGATGCGTCCTGACAGTGTCTGGGTATTATCACATATAAGACACCACGACCTTTGAATGTCAAGGTTATTGTTACAATTAGTCCTCTCCACTCGCCACTGTTGACTTGATGTTATTCGCACATTAGGCGCGAGATTTGAGATTTGCCCGTTGCTGTGCGCATGACACGACTTGTATGTATCTGTGTACGCGTTGTTCCTGAACGTCGGTAGTGAATTACTTCGCTCAACATAGTATTTCCGGAGGATTATTAAACAAAAACGGAGTTTGGTGAAATCTTAATGACGTTGTAATGTGTGCAGTTTCTCTCATTCGCTAACACAGGATGTTCGATAACCACCTAATGTGAGTTACTCCGTCCATCCACGAACGCGGACTCTGATGAGCTTTCAGTACTTGTTGCCCCCTTCACTCGCCGAAACAGAGTGTTTTTCCTAGCAAACAACGGACCTCGCCATTGCACAAATTTCCCCTTCCTTTCGCCGAATTTTGGACATGTGACCTGTTGCTTGTCCCTTATAGGTTGTGTTTCATCCCTACTCTTAAATTTAATAGCAATTTCTAGTATATGAGGTATGTATTCCATGCGATTTTCTCCTTCCCACAGTCCAGCTCATTAATGCATAAGCATGTTTGAAAATGTGTACCTTAAATCCCAGTGTCTATTCTCTCGTCACGTATCATGTGCGGACCAAAACATGGGCTAGCGACGAGGGTCTATCCTTGGACAATGCCACCTTTGTCGGCAAGAAACACAAAGAACCTGCCTTTGAGGGAAAATGTTCATTTTACCCTCTTCCTTAACACGTTGGGTTCATGCTTTTAATAATATATATCGGGATTGCCTGTTTAGTATCTGCACCTGTATACTTAATCATTATCCTCTATTTTTATTATAACTTTGTTTAATTCATATTGTGGTATCTATCCGCCCTTAATTATGAGTTTAATAAGATTTTCGCGGTTATTATTACAATGTTATGCCTAACAGGGACGGTATCAGTCTACAAAAATCAATTTAGGTAATTCATAGGTTTGATTGACAGGGGACTAAGAATAAACAGCAAGAAATCAAAAATAATGGTATTCAAAAGAGGATCAATACTTAGGAAAGGAGAGGAATGGTTCATAGGAGACCAAAAGGTAGAAGTGGTAAACGAGTATGACTATTTAGGTGTAAGGATGTGTAGCAGTGGATGATTGGCTGCACAAGTCAGAAAAGTGATAGCTAATGACAGGGCGGCAATGTCAGGGGTAAGAATATGTAAACATAAACTGGAGATGTCAGTTAGATGGTTAGAAAGAATGTATGAAGTGGTCGTTGAAGCCAGAACAATGTATGCAGTGGAGGTATGGGGCACATCAGAGATAGGTACAAATGTATTATTTTATCTTGACAGGAATCCTGCGCGGTAGGGATGAGTAGTAACTGTGGTGGGGATAGTGCACCTATCGCCACAATGCGTCACATGCGTAAGATTACGAGAGGGGAGAGCGGTGCATTAGGTGTCTAAAAACAAATTTCATTCTCGAAGCCAGTTTTGCAGCTCTTATAAACTAAGTTGTAATTCTTACTATGGTAGTACTCTCCACGCTTTTGTTGGATCTTAAATAGTACATAGGCATTTGGAACAAAACACTGTTCTCCTCCAGCGGGTATGATAAACAACTGTCGGCCATTCAATATCGCTGCAGAGTCCCTGTAACGTATTTCACTCCAGGCATATGGTCCAGTATGTGCTATATTTATATAAGTTTCATCCATATAAACTATATAAACTTCACTTCGATATCTCCGAATATTTCGTAAATACTTAAGACTTTTTGCACGTATGGTGCGATGTTCGATTAAAATTTCTCTGTCACGCTTAGTGATTTTTTTTTTTTTCAAATAATCCTAGCTTCAAAAGAACTGTTCTTAGTGTTCAGACACTACCTTGGAAGTCAGTAGAATTTTTAAGCTTCATAAGTACTTTCTTCAAAGTTGGCCTTTGTTTATATGTGCTTTAAAAATTATTCATAGTTCGCCCAACTACTTCTGAATTAAAACATCCAAATTAGATTTTGTGCATGTTCTTAATCTTTGTTTACTGGGCATAGAGAAGGACGTTGTTGTACTAGCACCAATGACTTTTCTTTCCTTAATAACTCTCCTAAACTGTTTTCAGACACAACTGTTGCCTCAGATACCCTTCCCCAGATTTTTATAGCTGACCCAGACCATTGTTCCTTTTTTATAAATCTATGGATATTGGTTATTACTTCTCGTGTTTTTAAATGTAGCACTTTATTTCCTAATGTGCTGCTAGGAGGCGTCATTTATAAATGCTCTCTTGGAACCAGGAGACAAGCACATTTTGAAACAAGCTGTAGTGTTACCGAGTAGCTCTGCACGTGTTTAGTTGCTCGCAACTGGTACACAACTGACCTGCCCTCCCCTCCAGTTGTAAACGTTCTGAGGTGGATTCGTCCAGATACCACTGCGCATCGCTCTGCACTTTTCAAGATAAAAAATACATCTGTACACAACTAGACCAGATGTATGGACTACTAGAGCTGCCAAAATTGGCACCAAGAGAGGTGGCATTACTAGAGCTAGGTAATACAAAAAGGAGGGGAATAATAATAGAGAGAATACTGAAATTCTGGTATAAGTGTATTAAAGGGCAGAAAGGGAAATTATTGAATCTGTGCATGAAGAAACAGAAAAGCATTAAAAATACAAACAGTTGATGGTCGGAATTGGAAAGAATGATATTGAAGATAGGCATGGGGGATATATGGAGAGTAGAGATGAATCATAGCGGTTTTTGGAAGGAAGTGAGAACTAGAGTACAAGACATAGATAGACAGGAGATATGGGAAAGTATAGAAGAAAAGATCTCTTTCAAATTTGGCTTGGCTTGGCCGTATCTGTCCGTCACTCCCTGCTTCCCACTCTGTCAGCGTTCGCTTATGAGCGACCTCGTGACAGTATATTTTAGTATGGATGATTGCTAAGTATGTGACAACAAACTCTTGTCGATGCCGATTCATAGACAGATGTACTACTTTTCGTGTACTCAAAGATAAACGTTTCGTAAATTTAGAGAATCGGAGTCAAAAAAGCAGAAAACAACAGATGACATCGAAGAAAAGTTAGAAACAATACCACAATGTGAGAAATCCAAATATACAACGTATACCATACAATGGTTTATCTAACACTTACCCTAATCATTAAAAAGACTTACTACTTTTTAATTAAACTATAATAAAATAGTAAAATTATTTGTAAGGTTATTTTGTGGAATATAGAGCTATTTAGACCAAGGCCGGCTGCTAATATGAGACAATCGATGTTGGCTAGTCGTTTCTAGGTTAATTTGATTTTCATTTCAGAAAGCTACATTGACGAATGTATTGTCAGTAGAATGTGAACATATAGGAAAATATTTGTTAATTACTGAATGAATACAAGTTGTAGCTGTACATTTCATTACTAAATGTTAAAACTACAATAAATATTATACTTGAAATGTAGACCTAGTGATTGTATTTTATTGATACAGTAGTTAAAATGACATTTTATCCATACTTAATATTAAAGTGTTACTTAAGTAGGTTAATTTATGTTATTAAAGTACAACTTTACAACTAAGTGTTGGATAGAATTTATTCATACACGGTGTTCATTTTTATCTGTAATTTTACCGCGCAAGATTTGACGTCATCAATAGCATCGCTGATGCAGCGAGTTTGTATACGATTCTCTTAGCGGCTTCCGATCATACTTGATGTGCTGACAGCAGCTTGGAGGACTCCCTCTACCGGCAGGTAAATATACTATTTGAGAGGTCGGTCTGCCCGCGTAATGTAACGGAACGTAATTTCACCTGGTACATAGATACGGCAACTGTTTTTAAAAACAGTATATGCAGCAATTCACTGCAAAGATAATTATGTAGCCATAAAAGTATGCCATGAAGAATAAATCCCGCCTCGGTAGCGTAGATGGTAGCATGTCTGCCTCACGTTCAAGAGGTCCCGAGTTCGATTCTCGGTCAGGGCGAGTTACCTGGATAAGGTTTTCTCCAGGGTTTTCCCTTATCCTAAAAGACGAATGTCGGGTAACTATAAGCTCCATGGACCCTGGACTCATTTGAGCATCATTTCACCCAATTCATTCACCGTCCGATATCACTTAACGTTGGAGGACATAAATGACCAAAACAAATGAAGAATAAACGAAATGATGAGCCAGTGAACACTTATTTCACAATGGACATCTGTTTTTCTGTTATAATAGACATATATGCATATTGTAAATCTGTCTCATAAAATAGAAATATTTCAATTTGATCTCAATTGTTTTCTATCACTCACAGTTTCCTTACAATATAACTTCATTACAAACCATGCATTCAACCATGAAGACGCATTGCTCTGCGTTCATATCCAGAGTAAGCTGGTTGTACTAGCTACCAGAGTAACCATAATCAGAGCGCTGTAATTTGCTTACTGCTCCGCAAAAGTTACCGCTTTATCTCCGTAGAGGGCATTACGATTTCAAGAGAGACTCACTAGTCAACTATGACGTCATTGTTCCTCAATCGGAGAGCGAGAAATAATTAATGAAAATGAACATCGTGTACAAATGTTTAGGTTAATTAACATGAATTATTAAGCGTTGGTAGGCTACGTCATGGCTCAGTGGTTAGGCCGCTTGGCTCTCACCAAGGCGGCCCGAGTTCGATCCCAGGCGACTGCAAAGTGAGATTTGTGGTGTACAACACGGCGCTGGGTGGGCTTTTCTCCGGGATCTCCGGTTTCCCCCGCCATCTCATTCCACCGGTGCTCCATCTTCATCTCATATATCATCAGTGTCACCACCTGCGGTGCCGTATGTAGTAAAAGCGGACGTTAAACACTACACTATTAGGCGTTGGTAAGAAGAGTTTATGTTGAGTGAGTAGAGAAACTCACGTGACTGTAAGACAAGATTGTTAATTCCAAGCCTCGGGCGCACCTAAAGCCGCACTAACCGCGGTTCATCTGTTTGTAATAGCCACCAGCGACGTTTACGACCATGTCTCATTTTCTCTGGCAATATTTCCGTTTTTATTTTCTTTTAACGCCTTTATTCCAAGTCCGAGATAAAACGCGTCTGCTGCAGAAGAAATTAACTAGCATGCATAAACAAAGGTCGGACCACTTCCGTCCAAATCGATAATATCATACATCGCTACACAATCGATTCCGAACTCTCATTACTGTTAAATGTACTCGGAGCGGCCAACAAGTGCTCTGTAAGCCAATCAGATTCATTTCCGCCGCCTCTGCTGATCAGCATTCTTCGCTCGGTCCGCTACAAATATTAATGCTGGCCAAAACACTACATTCAATATGCCAAATAGCATTACATCTCCATAACTGTTTCATGAGCGTTTGTTTCGAGCTAAGTGCATTGTGTCACATAACCTATACTTGAACCAGGCGGATGTCGACATTACCGCACCACAGTACGTGGAACAAAAACTGAACTAATAGTTATTTATGATACAAGATTCTATTTTGTGAATAGGTGTGATTCCAAAATAGAATCCTTCTAACCTGTACATCATTCACAGTCATTACTAGGGGGCCAATTTTGCCCTATTTGTTTTCTTTATTCCTTTATTCATAAACGTAGGCTCTTAAATTATAAGCACGTTTCCTACAATTATTATCCTAATTTCTTAGTTTTATAGTGCCTATAAATGCCTATTTCACTCCTTTATGCCCATTCTGCTTATTTGTGCCTAAAATTGCCTTTTAACCAATTTCTTCTGCTTGTAATTTGTGACAACAGCTTTAGTATTTGTTAGTTTCAATGCGAAGTTTTCGAGGAAGAGAAATGTCTTACTGCTGAACATTAGATATATAGAAAAAGGACTTTATTAAGCAGACACCTGTGCAAATTGGACCAAAATTTAAAACAATACCAAATTTAGCCTTTCTTCTTTTTCTTAAAATTAATATAGACATACTTCAATAATGTAAAGTTTTTCTTTTTTCTAGCGGCACTACAGAAAACGTCACATGATTATTTAAATAACCCTACAACTGTATCGTAGCTGCTATTACGTAATTTTAACCTCAAATTTCTCAGATTCCATATTTTCTACATTTTCCTGACTTCCGGAAATACATCTGAAGGACTTGTCATGTTTTAAGTAGCATAAATGTAACCGTTTATTAAGTGGACACCAATTTTTTGCTTGTAAAGGTGGTTACATCATCCACTCACTTTAACCCCCAGTATGTCTGGAGGACCACACCTGTCTTTGGTTAATGGGTCCATCGGACCTGGCCGGGAGGAGTTTTAAAGTCCATCGGCTTCTCTCACAAGCACCAATTGTGGAACATTTGTACGTCGTGACAGGCCAGCGTAAGAATGAAATAGCATTTCCTCTATTTCTGATGTAGTTATACCACTAATGCTCGGTACCCAGAGCCTCATTGGTAAAAGCAGGTTGCACCACGGGCAGGTTGAGGTTAGGTTTTGGATAGGAGAGGTTATGGAATGCACATCACTATCCCTTGCATCCCAGAAATCCCACGTAAAGCTGCAGTAGCAAATTTTAGATTACTTGCGGAACATGATTATTTGGCCAAACACTTACACAGAATAGCAATTTATACAAGTCCAAATTGTCCTCTGTGCAACAAAGAAGAGGAAATGACTGAAGAACATCTTCTAACCTGTGAAGTCCTACCTGCTGGATCCACTACACAGAAATATTGGAGAGCAAGAGAGCTAATGGCTTCATTGCCAAAGCCTAGCATTTGACAACAAAGAAGAGGAAATGACTAAAGAGCATCTTCTAACCTGTAAAGTCCTACCTGCCGGACCCACTACACAGAAATATTGGAGAGCAAGAGAGCTAATGGCTTCATTGCCAAAGCCTAGCATTTGACAACAAAGAAGAGGAAATGACTGAAGAACATCTTCTAACCTGTGAAGTCCTACCTGCCGGACCCACTACACAGAAATATTGGAGAGCAAGAGAGCTAATGACTTCATTGCCAAAGCCTAGCATTTGACAACAAAGAAGAGGAAATGACTAAAGAGCATCTTCTAACCTGTGAAGTCCTACCTGCCGGATCCACTACACAGAAATATTGGAGAGCAAGAGTGCTAATGACTTCATTGCCAAAGCCTAGCATTTGACAACAAAGAAGAGGAAATGACTGAAGAACATCTTCTAACCTGTGAAGTCCTACCTGCTGGATCCACTACACAGAAATATTGGAGAGCAAGAGAGCTAATGGCTTCATTGCCAAAGCCTAGCATTTGACAACAAAGAAGAGGAAATGACTGAAGAACATCTTCTAACCTGTGAAGTCCTACCTGCTGGATCCACTACACAGAAATATTGGAGAGCAAGAGAGCTAATGGCTTCATTGCCAAAGCCTAGCATTTGACAACAAAGAAGAGGAAATGACTAAAGAGCATCTTCTAACCTGTAAAGTCCTACCTGCCGGACCCACTACACAGAAATATTGGAGAGCAAGAGAGCTAATGGCTTCATTGCCAAAGCCTAGCATTTGACAACAAAGAAGAGGAAATGACTGAAGAACATCTTCTAACCTGTGAAGTCCTACCTGCCGGACCCACTACACAGAAATATTGGAGAGCAAGAGAGCTAATGACTTCATTGCCAAAGCCTAGCATTTGACAACAAAGAAGAGGAAATAACTAAAGAGCATCTTCTAACCTGTGAAGTCCTACCTGCCGGATCCACTACACAGAAATATTGGAGAGCAAGAGTGCTAATGACTTCATTGCCAAAGCCTAGCATTTGACAACAAAGAAGAGGAAATGACTGAAGAACATCTTCTAACCTGTGAAGCCCTACCTGCCGGACCCACTACACAGAAATATTGGAGAACAAGAGAGCTAATGGCTTCACTGCCAAAGCCTAGCATTTGACAACAAAGAAGAGGAAATGACTGAAGAACATCTTCTAACCTGTGAAGTCCTACCTGCCGGACCCACTACACAGAAATAATGGAGAGCAAGAGAGCTAATGGCTTCATTGCCAGAGCTTAGCATTTGACAACAAAGAAGAGGAAATGACTGAAGAACATCTTTTAACCTGTGAAGCCCTACCTGCCGGACCCACTACACAGAAATAATGGAGAGCAAGAGAGCTAATGGCTTCATTGCCAGAGCTTAGCATTTGACAACAAAGAAGAGGAAATGACTGAAGAACATCTTCTAACCTGTGAAGTCCTACCTGCCGGACCCACTACACAGAAATATTGGAGAGCAAGAGAGCTAATGGCTTCATTGCCAAAGCCTATCATTTGAAAAAAGCCTCATTTTCCTAACTTCAAAACGTTCCACAGGATGCAGTTTTCTATTAATCTGTATGAAATTCTAATCATGCCGGTAAGGGCAACTGCATATTAAGTGTACCCATTTACATTTTTATGTTTTTGTTATCTGTATTAAAAATGATACTAATGTTTACTTGTTACAGAAAACGCTTAGGAAAATAAAAATTATTAAATAGGTCTGATTATTTTTTTCGCTTCATAGATATGGCGAAGACAAATATTTCACATAGGTACAGGTCATTAATAGGTAAAAATGGGTGCAGAACCTTATACCCCAACAATTAATTTTTAAAATTACAATATGTTACAGAAGTTACTATTTGGTCCCAGTCCTGAACAAAATAGATGTTATAACTTTCACACATCTCGTATTTTGTATGTTATTTACCAATCCAGGAACTTGCCTTATGCCTTGTCTTATTGGTTTCCTGAATTTTTTTGTTAACTGCTAATTTCACTGTCTGCAATTCTTGTAAAATGTCAATAGGTTCAGTACAGTCCATATTCCCGTTGAAATGACTCGTCATTTTATACAAGTATTATTTAAATCATGGCCTTCTTGAATGAAGCGATTGTCACAAGAAAGCAAAGTTGGTATTACCGACGTGTAAAAAGATTTTGAGCACTGAGCCAATAACTTTTCTACTTTTAACACAATCGTCAAATACTATAAGGCCCAGTTTACTATCGTCTGTCTAAAAAACTATTTTGTTTATCAAATAAACTCTCAATTCACAGGACTATATGTCAGCGCTGCTAGTGTGTCGAAACTTCATCCCGTATGGATTCTTTCAGAACCAGTAAATCTACTGATATGGGGTTATGTTTTAACCCTAAAGCTGTTAGAAAACAAAGCTATCTCTTTATCCACAGAGATAAAGCTTAAGATTTTGTAAAATTTGTAACTAAAATACCAACTTAAGTAAATAAAAGGAATTATTCATGTTTTCAACAAGCAAATCTATCTCCTGACATAATAATAATGTAGTCGTACTCGAACTTTTGATGTTTTCACAACGTGAAAAGTTGGACAGTTGCTCGCGGCGTGAGCTTTATGTTCACACACATAGTCCTCGGAATTTCTGTAATATCATTTTAATTATAAAGTAAAATATGTATTACAAAACACATTATACATATAAATATTTCTTTTGACCGCCGCAGGGAAGTTCCTTCTTAGCTTTAACACATCAAAGAACGTTTTGACATCTTCGTTACCTGGTCGTGGCACCTCCATACGTGCTCTGCCCACACATTTCCAAGTTTCGTCTTTCTCGGGGTATTCCCTTGCTCTTCCTAATGAGTATCAATGTTGGATAAGTAAATCTATGGTGATCGGGTTTATTTTGAGCATAATTTCTCATGTTTTGCCATCCCTAGCTTTACCAACAAACAATAAAGTTTTTAGACAAAAAAGTGGACCGAGTTTACTCATCGCCAGTTCAACTTGAATCTGTAACCATTCTAGAAAAGACACTAACTACCCTTGCTTGGCGGCTAAGACAGAAAATTTCTCACAATGGTGCTGTGTATACTCCACTGTAGCTTGCTACCATTAAGAATTTCTTTAACTTTAAAGAAAATAAGAAAATATTCTTTAGTTATCTGTTTATGAGTGTTTAACGTGTTCCAACATTCCGTTATAACAGTCGATGACGGCAAATAAGCTGAAGGCTCAGAGCAGCTAAATTCTCTTAGAGGGAAGTTAATGTTAGTGGGATTGAGGATGGAAACATTAAATGGTAAAAAGTACAGAGAAGAATAAAAAATAATGCAGATAAATTTAACCAAAATTAAATAGCTTATGCAATGAGACAAGCATTTTATTTCACTGTGTCTAATAATACTAAGTTAATCATTTGTAACTTAAAAGAAAGCTGTTGATTTTACACTAACTGGTTGAAAGGACTGTGCAACTAAGACCATAGCAAAAAGACCAACCTTCAACTGTCCGAGTTATTAGTGAACTTTTTCACAAATAACTGCCCTCTGCCCCATTACCTCGAGGCTAGGGTCACGGATAAACAGCAAGGAGTAATGTTTTAGTTTTCGTGGCCGGTACGTCCCAATAACAGCTTTTGCGGTTCGCACACTAGTGGTTCCTGCGCTGCCTGATCACCAGACATCGGAGCCCGTACACCTTTAAAGGGATATAAAGTTCACGAGTCTCGCAGTATATAATTGCTGACGTCAGTCCAGGGGACAACACGCAGGTATAGTCCAGTTCGCAACGCGTAGCTATAGGCCGCGCCGTGGCTCAGTGGTTAGACCGCTTGGTTCTCACCAAGGCGACCGCAAAGTTAGATTTGTGCTGGACAACACGGCGTTGGGGCGGGTTTTCTCCGGGATCTCCGGTTTCCCCCACCATCTCATTCCACCGTGGCTCCATCTTCATCTCATGTATCATCAGTGTCATCGCCTGCGGTGCCGTATGTAGTAAAAGCGGACGTTAAACAGTACACACATTAACGCGTAGCTTTAGTTTCATTACAACTACTGCTCGCCACACAGGTAGATCACAGAGAGTGCAAGGTGTTTGACATATTGTGTTAATAGCATTACTTTCAAACAATTATTGGACCATCTCCATTTTATAAATCAAAAGTTTTGGTTATTACCAACAACCATTAAACAACTTAAAAATGTACCTTCGAGGTGGTGTCGAGGAGTGCAGTCGAGGAGGTGTCTGCAAATTGAACGATATAGAGAAAGCACCAGCTACCAAACGAACAAAAAATGAACTGTCCAGTATTCAAAACAAAAATACTGGTTTTACAATGCTACCTAATATAAGAAATAAACTAAGCCTCGGACAAACATATGAAAACTATTTGTACTATGCACCATTATCGTCATGTCACGTTCAACGAACTTTCTCTCAATATTTTTATATTGTTTCAGTGAGAGTCACCTCTTAACGCTCTTAGAAATATTGTTCCTGTTCTCATCCAAGCTAACCCTTCTCTCTCTTGCGTATTGCAGTAATCTACATATGCGTCTCGTCCGCAATTTCTTTCTAATTGCCTGTAAATTTGTAATGATTTCATATTTTCTAGACTTCCCCATATTTCTCTTTCTATATCTTCTATTCTGCATTTTATCCATTTACCCACTTCGATTGCATTCCTTTCCTCAAATCTTCATATATCTCTCATTACTATTTTTTCCATAATTCCTTGTATCTCTGCCGACCAACTATTTGAGTTCTGTAATCTTCTTTGCTGTCTCATGCAAAATTTCATAATTTCCTCTTCTTCTTTTGCCAAACACCTATACCAAAATGTTATTATAATTTCCATTATTATTCCATTTCTTCTTGTCTTTCCTAATTATACTAAAGCTACTTCCCTAGTTGCTGATCTTGCTAAGCCTAGTACCCCTTTACAAAACGTTGTGTAGTTTTGGTCCACGGTTTTGTTTACCTCTGTGCACCCCCCCCCCCCCCAGATATCCACTGCATACAACATTTTGGATTCAACTAGTGCTTCATACATTCTTTCTAACCACTTGGTTGTCATATCTTGTTTATATTTGCATATTCTTATTCCATTTATTGTCGCCCTTCCTTTTGCTTCAATTTTTCTCCTGTGTGCTCCCCACTTTCCATTGTTATTCAACCTTACTCCTAATTATTCAAATTCATTGCCCACTTGCCATTTGGTACCCACTTTTCGTCTGTTTTTAGTTTAACTCCTTTCTTGAAGACCATTACCTTCGACTTATTTATGTTTATTTTTATTCCCCAGACCTGGCGATTGTATTTTGTTAATACATTAGTTAAAATGAAATGTTATCCACCATTAATATTAAAATGTCACTTTGTAGGTTAATTTATATAGTTAAATTACAACTTTAAGTGTTGGATAACTAGTGGAATGCTATAGATACGTAATACAGAAATAAGCAAAGCAGTTTTGATGGCTGTCGCAGGTAGAGGGGAGTTAATTGAAACACTTGTATCAGATCCAGAAGTTGGCTGAGGTAAGATGGTAGTAGTACCAAAGTTTCCACATGTATGTAATTACTCGGTGAGCCATTATGTCTCCCGGCGCGAACAATGCAACAGTTAACGTGATTACGAACACCGCTACCTCTGCTGAATACAAATTCTGTACCCGAGAACAATCTTAAGCCGCAAGTCCCGCCTGGTTTCATTATCTCACTTTTTTCAGCGACGCCATTAGCTTAGCTGTCGGTAATTGGGTTCCCTGGGTTCTAATTAAACTTCTTATTTCCTGTTTTGTCTCATCGGCAAGTCGTTACGTACTGATTTCCCCATCAACATGCAAACACCATCTCGATCCTCCTGACACTTTTTGTACCACTAGGCGAGTTCCAATACACACTTCATCACTCCCACGTGACTCCCGATATTACCAATTTCGTCTTAATCTAAACTGAAAAAAAGAAAAAGACGCTATTGTTACAAAATTCAAGTTGGGTCCATATCAAGTGGAGGGCTGAGAAGAGCAATCGAGGCAGCCAATTCTTATTGCAATAAATGGGGTTTGAAAGTGAATGAAAACAAAACAAAGATTATGGTCTTCAAAAAAGGATACAGGTTGCGTAAGGATGAGAAATTGGAGGTTAATGGAAGAGAAATAGAGGTAGTAAGGAGATTTGATTATTTGGGTACAAGGTTGAGTTGAGATGGCAGCTGGAAAGAACAAAAAAAGATGTCTGTGGCAAAAGGTAAAATGGCCATGAGAGTGATAAGAACATGCTACAGTAAACTACCGTTTATAAATGTCAAATGGTTGGAGAGGATTTATACGGCAGTAGTAGAAAATAGAATGTTACATGGATCAGAGGTTTGGGGAGTAGATGAGGCTTGGAGAGAGACTGATAGAGTGCATAGATCCTTTTGTAAATATATATTGGGATTACCAATAGCATCACCTAATGGGGCAGCACAATTAGAACTAGGCAGGCATTCTACTAAAATTAAAATCTTGTCAAGGGCAATGAAATATTTATACAGAATCACTAACTTGGAAGATGGCAATATAATTAAAGAATGTTTTCATATTCAAAAGAGAAGTAACTGGGGTGGGTCTTGGGTGCATAAAATGAGTGACGTGTTGAAGCAGATAGGTATGGGTCATTCTTGGATAAATGCAGAGTATGGGTATAGAGGCTTCTGGAAAGAAGTTAAGCTAAGATTAGAAGATATTGGCAGACAAGACATTTTTGCCAATACAAGTGACAAAAGCTCTCTGAGATTATATAGAGAAATAAAAACAACCTGGGGGAGGGAAGGATATATAGATGTATGTAGTAAGTTAGGGCGAGAAGGTTTTGCTTGGGCGAGAACAGGAGTGAGAAACTTGAAATGTATAGGTCAAGAGAGGGAGCTAGATAAATGTCCATTGTGTGGATAAGAGAATGCAGATTTCCATTGTATATTAAATTGTAGTCAAACAAAGATATGGAGAGAGCAGGCTTGGCTACGTAAATGGGACAGTTTGGGTGGGTGAAGTAGTAATTAGAAAAATGTTGTCAGTAAAAGGGGAAAAGAAGAGGAGAAATATAGGGAATTTTTTAGGGAAAGTTAAAGAGAGATGGCTAAGAACAATTAAGAGAAAAATGTAGAGTGGGATAGGTGAAATGGTAGAAAGTGTAAAAAGGAGCAGAGGGCCTCCAATACACAAAAACCTAGGGTTAGCTGTATGGGGGCTGAATTACTATTGAATGGTGGGCAACATGATAACATGATAGGATTTTCAGGATTTAGAAATATATGGCATATTTCAGTATGTATTTTATAATTTGTAATCTTGATTTTTTATTCCCATTTGTTGATGTAAAAGGAAATAAATTACTATTACTATTACAAAATTCGAGATATATGTCCCATTAGTCACGAAAATGCCTTAAGGCGACGGTGTATTCTGAAATGCTAAGAAAACACATTTTTTGTTTCTTGGCTTAAAAAGTTTCCTGAAATTTCCTGAACAAAATGACGTATCATTTATGTTTTTTTACAATTATTATAAGTTTTATAAGGTTTTAAGTGAGAATACTGCTCTTTAAATTCAGACATACCATTTTTCCACGCCCAGCAATAGATTCCTTCCATTCCAATTCATGTATCATCTGTCTTTGTTGTAAAAATTGTCTGTAGTAAATTTTGTTTTCCATCCTGAGATTTTGTGGCTGCCCTGCAGCTTGCTATTATATTCCTAGTGTGCATCTATTTGTTGTTTAAAGTAAACAAAACTAGTATTTGCACTTTTTGACATCAGTGATTACTTGTGTTAGGTATTTAATTATAGCAATATGCCTAGGAGTAAAAGAGTGCACATAAAACAGAAGTTTTGTGGAAACAAATACATATTTACTGAGAGAACTGATAGTCATAACCTTCAAGTTTCACAATAATCATGTGCTAATAGTGGGAACAATGAAGTTGTAAGTTCTTCGACAAATAAGCTTTCTACTACCGATGTGTTACCTTATCTTGACAGGAATCCTGCGCGGTAGGGATGAGTAGCAACTGTGGCGGGGATAGTGCACCTATCGCCACAATGTGTCACACGCGTAAGATTACGAGAGGGGAGGGTGGTGCATAAAGTGTCTAAAAACAAATTTCATTCTCGAAGCCAGTTTTGCAGCTCTTATAAACTAAGTTGTAATTCTTACTATGGTAGTAATCTCCACGCTTTTGTTGGATCTTAAATAGTACATAGGCATTTGGAACAAAAGCCTGTTCTCCTCCAGCAGGCATGATAAACAACTGTCGGCCTTTGAATATCGCTGCAGAGTCCGTGTAACGTATCTCACTCCAGGCATATGGTCCAGTATGTGCTGTATTTATATAAGTTTCATCCATATGAACTATATAAACTTCACTTCGATATCTCCGAATATTTCGTAAATACTTAAGCCTTTTTGCACGTATGGTGCGATGTTCGATTAAAATTTGTCTCTCACGCTTAGTTTCTTTTTTTCAAATAATCCTATCTTCAAAAGAACTCTTCTTAATGTTCAGACACTGCCTTGGAAGTCAGTAGAATTTTTAGCTTCATAAGCACTTTCTTCAAAGTTGGTCTTTGTTTTTCTGTACTTTAAAATTATTCACAGTTCGCCTAACTACTTCTGAATTAAAACATACAAATTAGAGTTTGTGCATGTTCTTAATCTTTGTTTACTGGGCATAGAGAAGGACGTTGTTGCACTAGCACCAATGGCTTTTCTTTCCTTAATAACTCTCCTAAACTGCTTTCTGACACAACTGTTGCCTCAGATACCCTTCCACAGATATTTATAGCTGACCCAGACCATTGTTCCTTTTTTATAAATCTATGGATATTGGTTATTACTTCTCGTGTTTTTAAATGTAGCACTTTATTTCCTAATGTGCTGCTAGGAGGCGTCATTTATAAATGCCCTCTTGGAACCAGGAGACAAGCACATTTTGAAACAAGCTGTAGTGTTACCGAGTAGCTCAGCAAGTGTTTAGTTGCTCGCAACTGGTACGCAACTGACCTGCCGTCCCCTATAGTTGCAACCGTTCTGGGGTGGACTCGTGCAGATACCGCTGCGAATCGCTCTGCACTTTTCAAGATAAAAAATACATGTGTACAAACAATGGATGTCCAGAAAGTGTCCTTGGTGTACCTTCATCTATAAGTAGTGGTAATAGTATTATTAGTGTACAGTTATTGTCTTCCTTTATAAACAAAAATACATATTGTAAACAATGCAAGGGAACGGCTCCTTATACAATGTGTAAATGTGTAGTGTTTAACGCCCGCTTTTACTACATACGGCACCGCAGGCGGTGACACTGATGATGCATGAGCTGAAGATGGAGCACCGGTGGAATGAGATGGCGGGGGAAACCGGAGGTCCCAGAGAAACCCGCCCCAACGCCGTGTTGTCCACCACAAATCTCACTTTGCGGTCGCCTGTGATTGAATCTGGGCCGCCTTGGTGAGAGCCAAGCGGTCTAGCCACTGAGCCACGGCGTGTCCGCTCCTTGTACATAGAAGAAAATATAAATAATAGTTTAGGCTTGTGGTCACAAATAACTCTGTCATATACTGTCTGAGAAAGAAGCAATTCCACAAGGACATCTGATACTACAAGACAAGAGGCTAGAGTAAAAACGAGGCAAGTAGAGAAGCAGCTGGAAGACCTATATGAGGTTAATGACGACTATGATCGTGGAGTGTATTAAGGTCTGCTTGCAGAATACCACAAAGCTTCAAACAACTTTTTCTCAATACGTAAAATGTTAGTGCATAGGTTCCTTTTACTCATGAACTAATCATAGAGGCCTAAAATTGCCCACTCTCCTTTATTACATATAAATTATGTTTGTAAAGAGGGAGCTGTAAAACTCAGAGCTTTTAGGCTTATATGGAAACTGAAAACCTGTTGTTTAAAAATGTACAAATATTTTCCAACTTACTATTCTTTTTATGCTTCACCAATTGATTATATTTAAGAATTAAGCTTTCCAGAGTAGCTAAATATGTTCAAAACATGCCTGCATTTTTTCTGTTGTGAGTTGCATATGGTTCCTAAAAAAAGGTACACAAGTTTTGTATGGTTTTGGAAAATATTTTCTTAATTTATTTTATACATCTGATTTTTTAAAAGATCTATTTTAATAGTCAGAATCTTTAAACGTAAACTAAAGTACTTCTCTTTTTATAGTGATTATATAGTGAAAATTTTATTCATTTCCACTGTAAATCCTTTTGTGTATTGTAAATTTTGTCAAATAATGTCAAACCTGTAGTTGCTCAGACTGTCTCCTTAAGCACACGACGGTCGTCTCATAAGTCCGGGCTTCACAATGAAGAAAGCATTATTTTTTCTTTATTCCTACAAATAATTTTCCAGAAAGGCTAATACATTTGTCATATCTGTGTTCCAATTTAATTAAACCATCTTTGTAGTGCGATTTATTATGGACCTCAAACTAGCTGCTTACTGCATTAATGACCTCTTCGTTGCTGTGAAATCTTCATCCTACAAGACATTTTTTGTGGTTCAGGAACAGATGATAGTCACTGAGTGCTACATCTGGCAAATACGGCGGATGTTCAAGTAATTCGAACATGAATTCATATATTTTTCTCACTGCAATGACTGAATGACTGGCCGGAGCATTGTCGTAAAGAAATAAGAGTTTTTCTTTGTTAAATGACGTCTTTTTCTTTTCACTTAATGGCCCAAATGTTGCACTAAGCTTGCGTAGTGATAGTTTTACTCTTTTCTAAATAATCAATAAGAATAATTCCTGGTGTATTCCAGAAAACGCTCCCCAAAAACCTTGTTAGCTGACAAAATTGACTTAACTTTTTTGGAGTTGCTTCAGATGGCGCAATTTACTGTTTTGATTGTCATTTACTTTCTGAAGTATAGTGATTTATCAAGTTTCATCATGGTAATAAGTCACCTCAAAAATTTACTGGGAGTTCTACGGTACAGCTCCAAATTCTTAACAGAAATCACAAGAGATACACAAAATTTTACTCCACTAAACTTTACTTCCTCTTAAAAACACACAATTTTTATGAAATATGTCTTTTTTTAGAGTTGAAAATTTCAGAGACATTCGTTGTTATTACTTCAATTTCTCATATACTTTTACTTATCTCAAATATATCATTAATGAAGTAACTGTGTAAAAAGTAAGGTGACAGTGAAAATGGAAATTATTTCCAGGTATAAAAGTGACAACGTGACCTAAAGTGAAGTTGTGGTGAAAGCTGAACCAAATCAAAGCGGTGAGAGTGATAACGTGAACTAAGTGAACTGGCAAAGAAAACTGAACTAGTTCACATTAGCACACTCTCGTATGAACTCATTGAGGTGACTTAAATATTGTAACTTGATTATGACATAGAAGTGTTGTGACCTAAGTGAAGTTGTAGTGAAAATTGAACTAACTCAAAGCGGTGAAGGTCCTGCGCCGTGGATTGGCGGGCTAAGGCAACATGCCTCGGTCCCTGGCCACGGAAAGCGGCCTGGGTTCGACACCACCCATTGGTTGTGGATTTTCGGTCCCGGGTATAGGACCAGTGCAGACCCAGCGTCGTGAGGAAAGTGAGGAGAGCGGCCCTGGTCACGAAAACCAACACTCCGGCAGGGGGAAGTCGAGATCCTGACCACATCTCTTCCCCGTATTGGTTGGATGATCGCCCACCTCTACCGTGCGTAAGTGGGCGTGAGGCCAGCAGTCGGGTTGGTAGGTCTTGGCCCTCTTAGGGCTGTCGCGCCAGCGGTTAACTTTTATTTTTAACAAAGCGATGAACTGACAGAAAAATTAAAAAGTAATCTTAGTTAGATGAAGGTATGAACTAGTTGAGTAACAGGGAACATTGAACCAGTTCATAATAGTGAAGTTCCAGTGTGAACCAAGTGAACTTACAGCAAAACTTAAACCAGATTAAAGCACATATTTGAGAATGTGACCTAAATTAAGTTGTAGTGAACATTCAAGTAGACCAAAACATGGAAATGTTAGTGTGAACTAAGTAGTGAAAATATGAACTGAATTGAAAATGAATGCTGAACTAGTTCACATTTTTGAAATGAGAGTGTGAACTAAGTGAAGTGACAGCAAAAGTTAAACCCCATTAAGGCACATATTTGAGAATGTGACCTAAATGAAGTTGTACTGAACGTTGAAGTAGACCAAAACATAAAAATGAACTAACTGAATAGAAAATGGATGTTGAACTACTTCAATTTGTGAAGTGAGAGTGTGAAGTAAGTGAAGTGACAGTGAAGTAAACTCACACTTTGTTAACGAAACTGTCAATTGCCAGTATCATGTTAGTGTCGACGGTGTGCTGGAATTTCGTCCCGAAGGAGTTATTTTATATGCTAGTAAATATAGTGATATGAAGACATTTTAGATGCACTAAAATCTAACAACCAGGACGGGGTTTGTAACCGCGGTCTTGGGTTCAGAAACGAGCACTGAGCCACTCAGCTGGACTTGACAGTAAAAGATAAAGTAATTCACATAAGAAAGTGTCAGTAACTGCACAAAATGCCAAAATCTTACAACTGTTTCTTTTTTCTATCGTAAATATTTTTTGCTCTTAGCTGTACTGTACGTTAATAGCACATTAACGGGCTGTCGAGTTTGACTTATGTATTTACACAGACTTGCAGAAAGTGAGCTGAAGAAGATGAACCTCATTTTAATACTAAAACAAGAGCGCAACGTCTCGCGTGTAGGCGGCGGCGGCATTATGTAGAATTAATAACTGGGTTAATACAGCTGCCGGTCCGGAGTAAAGAAAGGGGGTGGGAGCCGCCAAACCAACCGAGTGCTCATTACTCCCGCTCAATTTGCATGCAAAGTGAATCGATGGGTGTGGAACAGCACAGGTTTTCGTTCCGTCCATAATCACGAAATGGCAACCGAATTACTCTTCATTCAGACCCTGCATCGACCCGCCAGGAAGTCCTCAAACAACCGTAAGACAGCATTCATTTGTTCAGTGTAATTGATTCCTTTAAAGTAAATTTCGATTCTTTGATACTTTCTGCGAGTGGAGAAGTCAATTTAACGAGACTTACACAAATAGCATGTGTACATCTAGACTTATATTAAAAACAGAGACATCTTGTTTCGCATGTAACGTTATCTAATCAAACCCGTTTAGCTGTCTATGAGAATTATTTCACCACTTAAATGACCAGCTTATACTGACGGACTAAATAAATAAATAAATAAATAAATAAATAAATAAATAAATAAATAAATAAATAAATAAATAAATAAATAAATAAATAAATAAATAAATAAATAAATAAATAAATAAATAAATAAATAAATAAATAAATAAATAAATAAATAAATAAATAAATAAATAAATAAATAAATAAATAAATAAATAAATAAATAAATAAATAAATAAACAAATAAACAAATAAATAAATAAATAAATAAATAAATAAATAAATAAATAAATAAATAAATAAATAAATAAATAAATAAATAAATAAATAAATAAATAAATAAATAAATAAATAAATAAATAAATAAATAAATAAATACATAAATACATAAATAAATAAATAAATAAATAAATAAATAAATAAATAAATAAATAAATAAATAAATAAATAAATAAATAAATAAATAAATAAATAAATAAATAAATAAATAAATAAATAAATAAATAAATAAATAAATAAATAAATAAATAAATAAATAAATAAATAAATAAATAAATAAATAAATAAATAAATAAATAAATAAATAAATAAATAAATAAATAAATAAATAAATAAATAAATAAATAAATAAATAAATAAATAAATAAATAAATAAATAAATAAATAAATAAATAAATAAATAAATAAATAAATAAATAAATAAATAAATAAATAAATAAATAAATAAATAAATAAATAAATAAATAAATAAATAAATAAATAAATAAATAAATAAATAAATAAATAAATAAATAAATAAATAAATAAATAAATAAATAAATAAATAAATAAATAAATAAATAAATAAATAAATAAATAAATAAATAAATAAATAAATAAATAAATAAATAAATAAATAAATAAATAAATAAATAAATAAATAAATAAATAAAATCTGAATATTCTACCCCGGCACCTAGACAACTATACCGGGGCATATATCCAAATTTTCTCTTTATTTTTCCATAAAATCCTTACAATTGTTATAATTATACAAATCTCTCAGAATACTAATCTACAAAAATAAAATGAAATAAAATAACAGAAATAAACACAAAAAAGCAAAAAACAAAAGAAAACAACTATAAAAATTACAAAATCCTTATTTTCTAAATCTACATCTAAATCTACTAATTCTGTAGTCCACCATGGTCTCCGCCATCACTCTCTCCCTCCGCCGCCCATGCAGTCAACTCTATTTTGAACTCACGCTGATACTTCTCTTCTTATTACTCTCTCTACTCTTCTCTTTCCTCTTGTAATCTACTTCTATATTCCGCAAATGTCTCTCCCTCTCTTCTCCTAGATCTGAATGTTCTTCTCTCTGCCCATTCCTGTTGAGGTTACAAAGAATCTTCTTCCATTGACTTGATTAAGATTATCAATTTCTAATTGTACCTATTCTAATTCTTCTTCTTGTTGATCTATTTCTTCTTCTTGAATTCCCTCCATTGTTTGATTATTCAATAACTCTTCCCGTCTTAACCTATTTTGTATTCTAGAACTCCTTCTTGGATCTTGTACTATTCTTCGCCTATTATCAACTCTTTCTCCTTTGAATATTTTTACCTCCCATGCTTTCTTACTTATAGAGTTAGTCAAAACTTGTAATTTATTTACTAATTGTTGATCTCGAATTATGTCATTTACGATATATCCTGCTAGCGCATGCCTCTCTTCTTGTTGGTGAATTGCATATCTTCCACATTCAAATACTACATGTTCAGGATTATCTTGTTTGTTACATAATTCACATATATCATTTTCAGTTTTATTGATTTTCTTCCAATAGGTCTTATAAGGTCCGTGTCCAGTTATATATTGTATAAATCCCTTTGTTGGTTGAATAAAATTCAATTTTAATCTCTCTTTGACGTTCTGAAAAATTTCAAACACTCTTCTACCTTCTAGACTTTCTGTCCATTCATTTTGCCATTTATCTTTTAAACTATTTTTAATCACCCAAGATTTGTTTGTTCTGACTCCAGTTATATTATAAACTTTTTCTGACGGACTGAGAGTTTCAATTTCATTTCATGAGATACAATACCAGGTGAGTCATCCGCGCCTTATTTTTTGCAAGGTAGACCATCCATCAAACGCCATGTGAGTCTTAGTCCAGTTTTGCTCTTACTAAACTGTATTACTTGACGTTCTTAGAAAGAGGAATGAGCAAAATTCAGAGGAATAGCAGTTTAAGGGACAAAACGTACTGCTCGCTAAAGTACACCTCAAAAACATACGACTGCTTTACTGAGAGTGAATTACGGTTACCAGACGATTTTACAAACTTTTATTAGAGTATACATGACAAAGTAATTCAGTAAACGCCTGGACCTATCATATGAGTACACTAACAACGTCAGATAAAAAGAAAATGGCAGATTCTTGTACTTAGAGCAGAGGTTGGCTGCCAAAAATTAGGAAAAAATTAAGAGAGACGCCTCACCATACAGTCAAAACGGACATATTATTAAACAACAGTTTATTTGCATTTTTGTTTAAACTACGTCTCGTGAAAAGGTAGAGTCAGACTGAAAAATTCAATGCCATCGCCGGATTTGAACCACGGATCTTCTGGTCTCCGTCCAGCCGCTCTGCATTTTGGCACGTTGGCCATAGTAGCTCAATGATTAGAGCGGCTGGACGGATATCAGAAGATCAGTGGTTCAAATTCCGGCTATGGCATTGAATTTTTCAGTCTGACTCTACCTTTCCACAATTTAACCTACACACGGCTAGTGTGAAAGAACAATTAATTTCCATTAACTGACCTAATAGTGGTCCGAACTATAAAGCCCGTGCCTTAAAGTACTTACAGCATAGTAAGTCGTCATTAAGGTAGTTGTCTCATGTGTTTACGAGAACTCCTAGTGGTTTACCGGGAAAAACACGAGTCAGTTGTACCTAATAGTGGTCCGAACTACAAAGTCCGGGCCTTAAAGTACTTACAGCATAGTAAGTCGTCATTAAGGTAGTTGTCTCATGTGTTTATGAGAACTCCTAGTGGTTTACCGGAAAAAACACGAGTCAGTTGTACCTAATAGTGGTCCGAACTACAAAGTCCGGGCCTTAAAGTACTTACAGCATAGTAAGTCGTCATTAAGGTAGTTGTCTCATGTGTTTATGAGAACTCCTAGTGGTTTACCGGGAAAAACACGAGTCAGTTGTACCTAATAGTGGTCCGAACTATAAAGCCCGGGCCTTAAAGTACTTACAGCATAGTAAGTCGTCATTAAGGTAGTTGTCTCATGTGTTTATGAGAACTCCTAGTGGTTTACCGGGAAAAACACGAGTCAGTTGTACCTAATAGTGGTCCGAACTACAAAGTCCGGGCCTTAAAGTACTAACAGCATAGTAAGTCGTCATTAAGGTAGTTGTCTCATGTGTTTATGAGAACTCCTAGTGGTTTACCGGGAAAAACACGAGTCAGTTGTACCTAATAGTGGTACGAACTATAAAGTCCGGGCCTTAAAGTACTTACAGCATAGTAAGTCGTCATTAAGGTAGTTGTCTCATGTGTTTATGAGAACTCCTAGTGGTTTACCGGGAAAAACACGAGTCAGTTGTACCTAATAGTGGTACGAACTATAAAGTCCGGGCCTTAAAGTACTTACAGCATAGTAAGTCGTCATTAAGGTAGTTGTCTCATGTGTTTATGAGAACTCCTAGTGGTTTACCGGGAAAAACACGAGTCAGTTGTACCTAATAGTGGTCCGAACTACAAAGTCCGGGCCTTAAAGTACTAACAGCATAGTAAGTCGTCATTAAGGTAGTTGTCTCATGTGTTTATGAGAACTCCTAGTGGTTTACCGGGAAAAACACGAGTCAGTTGTACCTAATAGTGGTACGAACTATAAAGTCCGGGCCTTAAAGTACTTACAGCATAGTAAGTCGTCATTAAGGTAGTTGTCTCATGTGTTTATGAGAACTCCTAGTGGTTTACCGGGAAAAACACGAGTCAGTTGTACCTAATAGTGGTACGAACTATAAAGTCCGGGCCTCAAAGTACTTACAGCATAGTAAGTCGCCATTAAGGTAGTTGTCTCATGTGTTTATGAGAACTCCTAGTAGTTTACCGGGAAAAACACGAGTCAGTTGTACCTAATAGTGGTACGAACTATAAAGTCCGGGCCTTAAAGTACTTACAGCATAGTAAGTCGTCATTAAGGTAGTTGCCTTGTGTGTTTATGAGAACTCCTAGTAGTTTACCGGGAAAAACACAAGTCAGTTGGAGAATTTAATGTCATGTTGGCACGTTGGTCATAGTAGCTCAATGGTTAGAGCGTTTGGACGGAGACCAGAAGATCCGTAGTTCAAATTCCGGTTATGGCATTGAACTTTTCAGTCTGACTCCACCTTTCCACAATTTAGCCTACACACGGCTAGTGTGAAAGAAGAATTAATTTCCACTACGTCTCGTGCATCTCAATTAATACGCTAAGTGGTTTTGCCATTTATATAATAATATTAAAACACTCAGCAAATGATTAAGTGTCTTAAAAGGCTAAATCAAGTACGAGAACTCGCGAGGTAAACAAAGGTATAGCGCCAGACATACAAGTCATACTACTGAACCCAAAACGTACTTTCAGTCAAGTCTCGAAATAGCTCAATGGCATTATGACGTCTCCTGTGCACTAACACTCAATGACACAGGTTCGAATCTCATCATTGTAAATATTTTTTTTATGTTCATCAAAACTTGGAAACCGAATTCACAAGAATTTAATTATAAATTCCCCGAGGGCGTGCATTAAGGTCATGAAGAAGGCCATGAGTTGGAGCACTTGCATCGTTAGAGAAGTGGTGTTCCACGAATAGAAAAAGTGTCATTCCAGCGACACAAAACATACCAATTTGAAACGACATTTTTAGTATTACAATAATTCTATATCTGAAAAATTGTGTTTAACTTCCATGTTAAACTCTGATACTATAATTTCCATGTTTTCTGTGTTCAAATGTGTATCAATGACTTATTTCATTTGCACCTACCTATTGATGTGTTTAAACAACTACCTACTTGTAGATCACCAATAAAGAAACATCCAACAATGCCATAAGTTATAAATAAAACAATTAAAAATAAAAATAATAACAGTTTTCAGAATAATAATTGCAAATTGTGAGCATTAAACGGCAAAGATTTAGTATATCTAGGTAAACGACTTGAACCACCGTCACAGCAGACAAATGAGAGTGTAGTTTTGCGATCGTTACAACTGAGCTATCTAGTAACGTGTGAGATATACATTCCGTTTAATATGTAGTATTCACTTGTTCCAGTGAACATTTACAGACGTGCGAACGTCAACTGTCTAATTACGAACATACTACAGGCGATGTGATAACATCTATATTAGTATTAATTTCACTGAGTGTTTAACATCCATGTTAAATACGCGGGTAGAACCTGGTAATGTGGTGGATGTTTTCATGTTGGAGTATAAAATGTTGATTGTATAAAACTCGAGAGTAAGGGGCAGCTGACTCACCTGGTATTACAAATAATTATATTTTTAAATAAAAATATTACAAACAATTTGCATAGCCCTTGTACTTGAATATCAACACACTGGAGTTATAACAAAGCTAAGTTACAAAGAAGCTCTTGACTTTTAGGTGCCATAGAGTAGGAAATAAATGGAGTTACTCCACAGGATATAGTTGCCTGACTCCGCAACGTATAAAACAAAAGCGGGTGACGTCTTACTGCAATGAATATACATGTACCGGAGCCATCCCAAGTTTATATGGCAATGTAAACAGAAGCGCGTGTACGTGTGGGACATCATTGGCTGTTTAGCCTTGTATCTCGCTGCGAGTGAAAAATATAGTTCAGATATCAATAAAAGATTTTACATCTAATGCAAAATACACATACATATATATTGTTGCGTGTATAGGCTGAGCAAGATCTGGAAATTACTATAATCATTCTTATGTAACATTTATTTCCTCTGCCTTGAGTTTGGGCAAAGCTGTTTGTTGATGACTGAGCTTAAATTCCGCTGACTGGCAAAACATATAGTTTGGACTGATGAATCACAAATCCTGCTGAACAAGGGGAATAATGCACAGGTGGCCTGTAACAGGTCTCAACATGTTCTCCATGTTATGCTCCCGTAGGGGAGGGGATCCGTCCCCTTCAGCTGCCGTGGTGCGGAGGCTGCGGACCCCTTGCAATCGTGGCACCTCTGACGTTACTAGAGGAACCTCGGGCCGAACATTCCAGACCCTCCCTGAATGGAAGTTCGGATTGGGTTGGACTCGAGGGGGCAGTGGTTTCCGATACCCATGGGAGATAGGGTACGTCTCCGGAGGGGTTGAGGAAAGCCATATATTCCCGCGTAGTAGCCTGCAGAGCTAGTAGGTGTGCTAGATCACCAGGCGGCCCCATCGAGGTCATATCGGTAGCCTTCTTACTTTGGTGTTGCCGCGCGTAAGTGGCGTATCCAGTTCCATCTCGATGGGGGGGGGGGGGGGGTTGTTAATCTCTAGGGCTTGTCCTATGGAAAGTCCCACGGAGGCGCCGGGCGCCCTTTACAGACAGCTCGGTAACTCCCTGCTCGAAGGAGGCCCGGGTCCTTGGTCCTACGAGTCCAGGACTAATGGGAGTAGATCCTCTGGTATGAATTGAATTGTTATCCATGTTGTAAACAATGAATCCCACATCCTGCTGATCAAGGGAAATAATGCTTAGGTGGTCAGTAACAGGTCTAAACATGTTCTCAATGATGTAAACAATGATTGCACAATATGGTGTAATAGTTGCGAGGAAATTAACAGTTAGCATGGGAATTGCTGAGTTGGCTTTTGGGTAGGACCCCTATTTAAGATTGGTTGAGTTAGCACCTGCAGGACCTGACAGAAAGATTTGAGAGGGGAATTGCTGATGGTCTCTCTGTTGGATGACTCTACAAACATTAGCAAGAGTTTATTTTAAAAGTGTTACTACGAATAAGATCACCAGCAGGGTGCACCGAGCCGTACATCTCTTGCCAGTTTCACAAGGTTCAGCCATACAAACAACGCATCTCTAAAGGTATAGTTTCAGTATGTCATTTTGTATTTAAATGTTACTAAAGCGCCCCTGATCTCGTCCAGATCCAGGGAGTGCCTTGTAGAAGCGCTATGCATCTGTCAAATACACTTACTAAGTTCATTTTGAATTAGATGTTTCTTTAGATTGAAAAATTCACATAAATTATATCTTACCTAAACTTAGCTGTGCCTGTTATGCTATCCGAGAGCTGGTTAATGTGAGTTCTATTGACACACTTAAATTAGTATATTATGCATACTTTAACTCTATTATGGAACATGGAATATTATTTTGGGGAAACTCAGTAGAAAGTAAAACAAATATTTCTTATGCAAAAGAAGGTTATAAAAATCATTACTAACACCCACAACAGATGCTCCTATAAAGATCTTTTTACAGGATTGAAAATATTGACGCTTCCTTGTATGTATATATCCTCGATACTAAAATTCTTTGTATGCAATCGTGCCTTATTTGCAACAAATAATGTAATTCACAAAATAAACACTAGGCAAAAGAATAATATCCATTATCCCAGTGCTAAACTTTCTTGCTTCCAGAAAGGTGTGCATTATGAAACTATCAAAATATTTGGCACACTTCCTAATGTTCTTAATGAAAAAAATTATAATTTCGGTGCTTTTAAAAAAGCTGTTAGAGAGTACCTTTGCTCAAAATCTTTTTATTCTGTACAAGATTATCTGCATGACAAATTATCCTTATAATGCTTCTGTAGCTCTATAAGTAGTATTTAACTATTCCAATGACAAATGATTACTTATAAATATTTGATGCAAGTTGAAAGTTTATTTTTAATGTATATGTATTTAATAAATAACAAGAATGGTATCCATTGCAAAAAGGTTGAGACGTACTGGCATAAGCCAAGTGAAAGCTGGTTTAAAAAGTGTTTGATTTTGTATCATATATAATTGTCCCTGCTTTGCTTTCCATAATGTTGTTCATATTGCCTGTATACTATAATATGTGTCTTATGTTAACTTTTGTACATATATATGTTGTTAAACTTTATACCTCTTAACACGTTCAATGTTCACAGCCTTTTCTGGCTACAAGTGAACCTACTGAACGCAAATCAGTCTAATCGAATCTTCTGCTGTACCTTTTCCATAGCTACGCTTCCATTTACTATATGGGGTTGAGAGTACCTTTGTAAACCCCTACAAAACCTCGTAGTTTTGTCATGTAGCATATGATCTCGGCACCGGGTTTCGAATCCTGTATCTTTGAACCTCTCATAATTTCAATCAACCCCAAACCCTCATGTAACTAAATACCTTCTAAATAAAGATATATCTACTCTTCTCGGGGCCCAAATGACCTTGTTGTCGACGGGCCCTTAAACACCACACACTCACTCACTCTACTCTTCTCAAAATCCATAAGCCTCAAAAATTGTATGCAAAGGTTAGTTTCTTGAATTCTAGCACTTTAAAATATGTTTATCGGAAAAAAAAATCTGGAAATTCAATTTTGGGGGGAATGCAAAACGTGGTAGAGACTGCAGTGTTTCGATATTACGGTTTTATTATCTGGGAAGCGTACATATTTGGAGTTTACCTAGTTTTTAGAGTGAAGCAAGCGAGCAGTTTCACTTTCTCCATGCAGCCAGAAAGAACAGTTGCCTGCAGGTGGTGCGCTGTGTAGATGAAGTTTGCCAGTTTGCCACGGGAGCGTTAACCGTACCTTCGCTTTGGTTACTCCCTCAGGTTACATGCGAGCTTCTGCTGATAATTTTTCCTTTATCGCTCAAGTGATACTACCCTTAAAACGTTTCACTACTCGTAGTCTAGTACCGGGGTTCGATGACTAGCATCTTTTTTATAATCAGACGAGGTTCGATGCTATGTGCAAAATATTGCGGTGCTTAACATTTTGAGCGACGTTCAACCTTTTTAAAGGCATTTTTAGAGATTTCCAATATGTCATCTTAATAAAAAATGGGTATTTAAAAACTTGCACAAATTCAAAGGGGATTCCTCCTTCGCATAATTCGAGGATATCGTACAATCTCCACTGATGCAGCTCAGATTATAGCTAACATTGAACCTTTGGCTCCCACTGGTTTACCAAAAGCAACTATTACGAATTTAAGACATGAACGTGAATGTGCGTCTTATCTGTCTCACGTAAAACTAAAAATCCCGGAGCATCCTACCACAGCAGGACACGCATCAAGTTTTGTAACCTGTTTAAAGGAAATGTGTAATTTTCATGATTATTACATATATACAGACGGCTCGCGTTACCAATTTGAAGATAATATATCTGCAGTATGATGTTCTTTTGTTGTTTACGAAAACCAAATGGAAGTAACTCACTCCATGTTTAAATTGTCACCTGAATGTTCTGTATTCCAGTCGGAGCTCTTAACAATTAAAGAAGCTATAAAATGGTGTATTGTTAATGGGAACAGTGCCCGTATTCTTAGTGGTTCACAATCAGCTCTACTCGCTATTAATGATAAATACAACTTAAATTCATTAGCACATGAAATCAGAACCTTGCTTCAAAACCATCCTGGACATATTTGCATGGGATGGGTTAAAGAGCACAGTGGAATTTTAGGTAACGAGAGAGCTGATTGCTGCAGAATCTAATCTTCCTGTGACATACTCTTTATGTCCTATTTCTACTGTAAGGAGAATAATACATCAACATATTCTTGAAGAATGGAACCAACAATGGCTAACAACTCCAAATGGAAGTTTAACAAATACATTATTTTTCCCTAGTGTATATGACAGAGGAAAATGTGAAACTCTTGTACCAAATTTTGTTTTGACACAATTTTTAAGTGGACATGGTAAATTTGGTGAATACTTATGACGCTTTCACTTAACATCCAACCCCGAGTGCATGTGTGGTGAAGAATTTCAAACTGTGGTTCATCTCCTTTTCTGTAGTCTCATTTTCTGGAGAGAAAGACAAGAATTAATATTCAAGCTAGACTCTCTAGGAACTGAATTTTCTGCTCCGCTCACATCTTTGCTAGTGAAACCACAACAGTATGAGTACTTCATGATGTTTAAACGTCTGAAATAGTTTAAATTAATATGCATCAGATTAAAACATCACTTCTTCCTTCTAGTATTTAAAAATGTTTTGTTAAAATTGTATATTTTTATGTATCAACTCTAACCCTAATATACCACTGTGTAAAATAGGGTTCAATAAATCTGGATAAAAAATATATGGTATTTCTACAACACATAAGTTACTTAAAGTCATTTTCAAAAATAAACTAGGTTTTTGTATTACAAGAGTTTTTGATAAGTCTGATTATTCAACGTTTGATTATTCAAAAGGTTGTACAGAAAATTTGAATGCAATAAGTAAACAGATCATTGTTGACAGCCCCTTAAACTGGTGAGTGTGATCGCTGTGATTGAAAATGAAGAAAATAGGGTTTCGTGTTATTATTATACGTTTTCATTTGAAGGGCTGGACTGCCGCATAAGTCAAGACTGAAATGAAGTTCACGTGGACTCTGTACCAACACTGTAGACCATTTACTTTTGGATCAATGGATTTAAACGTGGTCATAGAGGCACCGAACATGAATCGCACTCTGGTTACCCAATTGAGATCACCATACAGGACACCACTGAAAAAATTGTGTGAGCTTAAGACCACACGACAGATGTGAAAACTTGAAAAGTATTCATTATAAATAATTCCTAAAAATAATTTTAAAATCTTAATGTTGATACTCATTATTGCGCAAAGAGGTCAGTTGCGAGTTAAACATTTCATGTCTTACGCTAAGTGTACTCACAAATGAAAATACTCTGAAACAACTGAATGACGACGGACTAGCGACCGTGCGAAGAGGGTTATACAAAAACAATATAGAAATGAAATGTGTAGTGTTTAACGTCCGCTTTTACTACATACGGGACCGCAGGCGATGACACTGATGATATATGAGATGAAGATGAAGCACCGGTGGAATGAGATGGCGGGGGAAACCGGAGGTCCCGGAGAAAACCCGCCCCAACGCCGTGTTGTCCACCACAAATCTCACTTTGCGGTCGCCTGGGATCGAACCCAGGCCGCCTTGGTGAGAGCCAAGCGGTCTAACCACTGAGCAACGGCGTGCCCCCCCCCAAAAAAAAAATATATAAAATATGTAAAATCAAATCAGAATCATTTTTCATACTTTGTTTCTTACGGCTTCATTGCTTTTTTATTTTTAATAAAAATACAAGTTCATGTATATCTTATAACATAATTATATGATATTCATTTCCTTATTTGCATATTTTTAAATATTCGGAAAAGCTTGGTTACGTGCACATTTTACACATGTTATTACATATCCGTACATATACTCATTACTCCATATTTTATTACACGTTCGTACATATTTTCATACATGTTTTATTACATGTCATATTCGTTTCAAATATTTTGTCACTATATTAACACATTTTCTGGACCATACGTTGGGTGGTCAATCTGTTCCAATCTAAAGGAGCTGATGAGATCAACAACAACGTTTTGGAAACAACGTTTTATGAATCACATTTCTCTCTATGAACATATGTTTGCTATACTGTATAAACAACGAGGTTCAGTAACGGAGAGTTAGACTGTAAAGAGTGCAGACATGTACTTTGTACATAGATTTATGTAAGTTTTGGCACCGATGGACCATTAGTTTGTCGTTAACCTCTCTAACTGGGACACTACACCCAAGAGAATGTCTCCGCTGGAGTAGAAAGATCGAACCAGCGGACTTAAACACAGATTATCTCTACGAGTGGTGACTGTGGTGATATTTATATTACAGTAAAACCTCTAAAACAAAACGCGATCGTTCTGGCATTTATTTTGTGCTTAGACAGGTTTCCTTCTTACAGAGGGTTGTATTTAAGTACAAAGAAATTATCTAATATTCGTACAGGAATAATATAGATTGAATTGTAAATAATAATAGACTGATATATACCACAGCTGTTCAATAAAGAATGACCATAAGTTCTTACGGTCATAAGTTCTCGCACTAAAATTCAATCTTATTATATTCTGTTAGCTGTGAAACAAACACCCGTATTATTTTCATTGTTGCTACTCCTGGTTCCCGCCTGTGAGAACCAGGTAAGTTCAGACTTGTTCAGTATCGCCTGTCGCTGCAATGGAGGTAACACACGAGGAACAATATGCGGCTTTGAAATTCTGCTTTCGTCTTAACCAATCTTTAGTTGAGACCTATAAAATGTTACAGGAGGCCTTCAGAAAGACTCTTCTTCCCTACAGCACAGTTCGAAGGTGCTATAAAATGTTTAAAGAGGGGAGACAATAAATTTCAAAGGAAGGTGGACCCGGTGCTCCAGTTACTGCTCTTACGGAAGAAAACATCAACACTGCTGCTGCCATTATGACAGAGGATCGACGAATTACCTTAAGATCACTTTCTGAAATACTGAACATTTCATTGGATGTCACCCACACGTTGGTGACAGAAACACTACACATGAGACGTGTTTGTGCGCGATGGGTTCCAAGACTGTTGATTCCCGAACAAAAGCACATTCGCATGCAGATCTGCATGCAGTTAAAGTTGATGTTAGAGGAAGATCCGAAGTTTCTTTCAAACGTAATCACTGCTAATGCAACTTGGCTACATCATTTTAATCCTGAGAGCAAACAGCAAAACTCAGTGTGGAAATCTCCTTCATCACCAACCCCTAAAAAAGCAAAAGTGGTTGCTTCTTCTGGGAAAGATATGGTCATCTGATTCTTTTATATTCATGGAATGGTTTATCAGCATGTTGAATCTGCACACACATCAGTAACTGGACAGTACTACAGGGATGTCCTGAAAACATTGCAAGTCCATATCAGGCGCAAGAGACCACATTTCCGTGAAGCAGGCTGGATGCTGCACCACGATAATGCGCGGCCGCATTTTGCCAATGTTGTTGTTGAATATCTTGCAAAAATCAATGCGAAGTGCATCTCTCACCCTCCTTATAGTCCGGAATTAGCCCTGTGTGACTTTTTTCTATTCCCTAACTTGAAGAAACGCCTTTGTGGGAGACATCGAACATCAGAAGCAGTGGCGAAGGCTGCGGAGGCGATTTTGAAGGATGTCTCAAGAAATTTTTACCAGCATGTCTTTGAAGAATGGCAGAAACGCTGGGACACATGCATCGCATTCAGGGGAGACTATTTTGAGAAGGACCATCAAAATTATGAGGATGAGTAAAGTTACGTTGTCAAAACACATTGTGATCATTCTTTATTGAACAGCTCTCGTACTACGTAAGTAGATAAAGCAGTATATTCCATGAAAATGCAATAGTCATCGTTCTCCTAAAATACGCGTTTTGAAATTTTCTGAACTGCCAACGAAAGTTTCATAAAATAAACTGTACGTACAAAAAGAGAACGGACGTTAAAATACGTTGCTGTACTTGTAACAAAGAACTTGTAAGATTGCCACAGAAGGCATTGAGGATTTAAGCATCATACAGTAGTCAGAAGCGATAGTCAAGTTTTTTATCTCGACACGTGAAGTAGATAGAAGAAAACGTTGTTAGAATGGTTTGTTGATCGACGAGTAGTTGTCGGAGAAATCTTGATATCCAGAGCACGAACGCAAAAAGATCGAACCCACGTACTGTGGCAGATTAACTCAGAACTGGAGACATGGGTATGCAGAGAAAGGAAATGGTATAAGAACTGCTCCCCTGTGAGCTATACAATCCCGCCGTACAATTAATGCCCCACCCCTTCTTGCACTGTTACTTCCTTGTTCGTGCTATCAATTTAACGCAGTTCTACTGTTCACCTGGGCCAAGTGATTGTCGGCTTCCACAAATTTATTGCAATACGGCGCGCTAGCGCACTATCGGCGAGATACCGCTTCAATTTCAGCGGCGCGTCAAAAAACTATCGAACCTAATTGCTCTGATTCGTGACTAGAGGTGAGGGTCAAATGAACACCTACAGCTTGACGTCACACGCTTCTTATCCTAAAGTACGTGCTTCGGTCCTCGGTCTTATCTCTCAGGGCAAATTAACTTGCAGTCCCACTGTGCGGGAAGATGAAGTTTCATTTTCACTGACAAGAACCTGATAAAGATAGAGCAGATATAGCATTCGATCCTAGAGCTCGAATTTCAGGAAATACACGTTTTGAGATGCTGATATGCCATATTAAATCGATAAGTTTATAACTGTTTTTAGTTTTTAAGGAATCATAATATAAAAGGCCGTGTTTAAGATATTTGCGAGGGTCGGCTGATAAGCCCTGGGCCTCACAATAATGTTTTACTTTATTCCTCAACATAACCTCCAGAAAGGCTAATTACCAGAGCACGGAAGTTGTTGACCTAAAATTCTCCCAAACTGAAATATAAAATGCCCTTAAAATATAAAATATGCACATAAAATGTAAACAAAATTACTTAGTAAAATTAACAATTTCTTTCATAATCTTAAATTAATAGTTATCACAGACAAATGATGAATATTGTTGCATACCAGGGTTGTAAGGGGGGTTGAAAGACTTACAAACCTAATCTACAACTGGGGGTATAGCTATAGGGATGGTGGAGCAAAAAATAAAACATCAAAAAGTCATCCTAAATCGACTAACTCTATTTTAAGAAATCTAATAATTATACGGAGTACCCGCTAGTCTAGAAGAGACCAGGGGTGCTTTGGTAATACTTGGTGACATAATTATTTAATATAATCTTACCGTTGGTGATGTGTCAAGTGTATAGCTGGGCTTGTCCGGAGATGTATAATCTGCTGAGTCCGGCGGGGGTTATGGTATTCGTAGACACCCTGTCAGATAAATACTTCTGTTACTTCTCACAGGGACCGACACAGAGTCTCCCCTGACATCCCTGCGACGTTTCACACTGAGGGTTAACTCTACTAGGCTTAAATAGCGGTTCTACAAAAAGTCAATTCAGCGATTCCCACTAACTATTAATTTTGCATCATACCGCTTGCATCATTGCGAGAATGTTTAAGCCTGTATTGACCTATTATTTCTTCTGATCAGCAGAATCAGTCTGGGTCACATGTGGATAATTTCCTTATGCCAACAGACTGCCAGTCAGCGGAATTTACGTTTGACATACATTTCTGTTAGAATCAATACATGTTACAGAATACCGAAATTTCCAAATCTAGCTCAGCTTATACACGCAACAATATATGGTTCAAATAACCACATTTTAAAATTAAATTTCTTAGTAAATAATGGAATTGTTGCAACTATATAATAAATAAATTCAAAATTCTTCAGGTCATTTTCAATTTTATAAAATATGAAAAAATAGGTTACTGTACCCATTAGCCAAAACTTAGCGTTGTATTACACCATCGTGGACATCTTCAAGTTATCAAAAAGTAAAGGAACGGAGGTTGTCAGCTAAAACTTTTTTATACTTTGGGACACTTCTCTCCACTTCCGCAGATGTTATAGATACATATTTGAAAAATACTGTCACCCTGGCGGTAGACTCGCGAAGCCGACGAATAAATGATGGCCGGTGGAGATTCGGAAAACTTCGGGGCCGAAAGTTACCGGAAGCGAGAGACAGTTGAGTGTAGTGTTTGGAAAAATAAACAGTTTTGAGGTGATCTAGCAATTTTGTAATGGTAAACGGTGTATTGCTAGGAAAATAAAGTGTAGATTTTGTGGTTTTGTTATTTCACGAACCAACAAAGTCACAATACTATGTCACTGCCTTCTAAGTCCTGTTCACAAATATCAATTCTGGATAGTCATGTAAAAAACTGAAGCTGCTGTTACTTTCAATGAAAAGTTTTTTCAACAAATTTCAGGAGTAGCTATGGGTAGTCCCCTTTCACTCTTTCTTGCTGATCTATTTATGAGGTTCTTTTGAAATAGAAATCACTAAAGCTTTTCCTTCAATTTTTAAAATATGGTATAGATACGTGGATGACATTTTTGCCATAGTTCCTGATAGATATATAGATGATGCTTTAAAAATTCTGAATGCACAGGATAAAGCTCTCAAGTTCACAATAGAAATTGAAAACAATGGTTACATCCCCTTTCTAGATTTAAGATAATAAAAAATAACAATAAATTAAATTTTGGCATCTATAAAAAGTCAACTCACACGGATACTTATATCAAAAATAAAAGTTCTAAAAGTATGTCACACAAATTTGCTGTTTTTAATAGTTTGATTTACATATTGATAAACATACCTCTAAACGAAGAAGAATTTAATGCGGAATATAAACATTATTAACACTGCTTTAATTAACGTCTTTAATAAAGATTTTATAATCAGAAGAGTAGAAAAATTTAAATATCAAAAAATGTTAATGATATTTCCACTCTTAAAAAAGTAAAAAAAAAAAAGGATTATTTTTTCAAAAAATTTACTTATCATCCATGGGCAAATAAAAAGTTCCAAAATTTTTTCAAAGTAGTGGGTATAATACTAGCACGTCATAATAATTACAGTATAAAAAATTTGCTGCAGTTTTCTGAAAAAGTCAAAATTTCAGACAGCAAAAGATCTGGTATTTATCAAGTTAACTGGTTAGAATGCGATAAGATCTACACTCCTTGAAATGGAAATAAGAACACATTGACGCCGGTGTGTCAGACCCACCATACTTGCTCCGTACACTGCGAGAGGGCT
>CM060947.1:262934602-262937102 GCA_030765055.1 Mantis religiosa | reverse complement strand
GCACAGTACGTCGTCATTAAGGTAGTTGTCTCATGTGTTTATGAGAACTCATAGTGGTTTACCGGGAAAAACACGAGTCAGCTGTACCTAATAGTGGTCTCAACTATAAAGCACGGACTTTAAAGTACTTACAGCATAGTAAGTCGTCATTAAGGTAGTTGTCTAATGTGTTTATGAGAACTCCTAGTGGTCTACCGGGAAAAACACGAGTCAGTTGTACCTAATAGTGGTCCGAACTATAAAGCCCGGGCCTTAAAGTACTTACAGCATAGTAAGTCGTCATTAAGGTAGTTGTCTCATGTGTTTATGAGAACTCCTAGTGGTTTACTGGGAGAAACACGAGTCAGTTGTACCTAATAGTGGTCCGAACTATAAAGCCCGGACCTTAAAGTACTTACAGCATAGTAAGTCGTCATTAAGGTAGTTGTCTCATGTGTTTATGAGAACTCCTAGTGGTCTACCGGAAAAACACGAGTCAGTTGTACCTAATAGTGGTCCGAACTATAAAGCCCGGGCCTTAAAGTACTTACAGCATAGTAAGTCGTCATTAAGTTTGTTGTCTCATGTGTTTATGAGAACTCCTAGTGGTTTACCGGAAAAAAAAACGAGTCAGTTGTACCTAATAGTGGTCCGAACTATAAAGCCCGGGCCTTAAAGTACTTACAGCATAGTAAGTCGTCATTAAGGTAGTTGTCTCATGTGTTTATGAGAACTCCCAGTGGTCTACCGCGAAAAACACGAGTCAGTTGTACCTAATAGTGGTCCGAACTATAAAGCCCGGGCCTTAAAGTACTTACAGCATAGTAAGTCGTCATTAAGATAGTTGTCTCATGTGTTTATGAGAACTCCTAGTGGTCTACCGCGAAAAACACGAGTCAGTTGTACCTAATAGTGGTCCGAACTATAAAGCCCGGGCCTTAAAGTACTTACAGCATAGTAAGTCGTCATTAAGGTAGTTGTCTCATGTGTTTATGAGAACTCCTAGTGGTTTACTGGGAGAAACACGAGTCAGTTGTACCTAATAGTGGTCCGAACTATAAAGCCCGGGCCTTAAAGTACTTACAGCATAGTAAGTCGTCATTAAGGTAGTTGTCTCATGTGTTTATGAGAACTCCTAGTGGTTTACCGGGAAAAACACGAGTCAGTTGTACCTATTAGTGGTCCCAACTATAAAGCCCGGGCCTTAAAGTACTTACAGCATAGTAAGTCGTCATTAAGGTAGTTGTCTCATATGTTTATGAGAACTCCTAGTGGTTTACCGGCAAAAACACGAGTCAGTTGTACCTAATAGTGGTCCCAACTATAAAGCCCGGAACTTAAAGTACTTACAGCATAGTAAGTCGTCATTAAGGTAGTTGTCTCATGTGTTTATGAGAACTCCTAGTGGTTTACCGGCAAAAACACGAGTCAGTTGTATCTAATAGTGGTCCGAACTATAAAGTCCGGACCTTAAAGTACTTACAGCATAGTAAGTCGTCATTAAGGTAGTTGTCTCATGTGTTTATGAGAACTCCTAGTGGTTTACCGGGAAAAACACGAGTCAGTTGTACCTAATAGTGGTCCCAACTATAAAGCCCGGAACTTAAAGTACTTACAGCATAGTAAGTCGTCATTAAGGTAGTTGTCTCATGTGTTTATAAGAACTCCTAGTGGTTTACCGGGAAAAACACGAGTCAGTTGTACCTAATAGTGGTCCGAACTATAAAGCCCGGGTCTTAAAGTACTTACAGCATAGTAAGTCGTCATTAAGGTAGTTGTCTCATGTGTTTATGAGAACGCCTAGTGGTTTACCGGGAAATACACGAGTCAGTTGTACCTAATAGTGGTCCGAACTATAAAGCCCGGGCCTTAAAGTACTTACAGCATAGTAAGTCGTCATTAAGGTAGTTGTCTCATGTGTTTATGAGAACTCCTAGTGGTTTACCGGGAAAAACACGAGTCAGTTGTACCTAATAGTGGTCCGAACTATAAAGTCCGAGCCTTAAAGTACTTACAGCATAGTAAGTCGTCATTAAGGTAGTTGTCTCATGTGTTTATGAGAAATTTCGTAGTTAAATTACGTAACTCTGTTACTCTAAAGTCCGACCAGAGTATATTTCTAGGGAAATAAAGAGCATTTTGAATTCTGCAAATTGGAATTTTAATTCTACGAACCCACAGAATCACAATATTATACTTAACGAAGCGGCAACAGTACTGTCATTCCGAATGCATGTTAACGCGGAGTGATACACACCGTATTTTGTTTACGGTACTTTATTCTCTCGTTGGACATTGTATAGATACATGTCTTTTTTTTTTCATTCTGGGGCCTCAAATAATACACTTTTTCAGTTAAAACTCGCTATCGAATTTTTAGGGCGGAGTGCAAATACTGCTTATGATTTTTCCACTGTTATTAGCGGTCATTTCGTTAAGCATGCTGTTCGTTTACTTTGAGCTGCCCCTACTTTCACTGCAGAGCGTTAATTCCTGGGCCTTTGTGTCCGTAAAAGGGATT
>CM060947.1:262885546-262933602 GCA_030765055.1 Mantis religiosa | reverse complement strand
TAGAGAAAGGGTGTGAGAGTGTTATGTGTTTATTGGTAAATGAGGGAGAAGTGCGCGTGCGACAAAGTCTGTGGCATCGATTAATACATGCACAGAGTGTAGCGTCTCCATTAACCTTAATAAGATTCCACAGATACTTGCAGAGAATACAAACTTCTTGGCATTTCCCAACTTTGTAAAACCATTTTACACGCGTCGTGGGGTATTCAGATTAAATAACCCTCTGCCCTCTTGCAGACGCGACAAGTGCCGCGGAATGTGACAAATATCTCGACTTTATACAAAATACCGTCATGTGGCTAATTATTCCAACAAGGACACGGATATATCAGTGCAATAAATGATTTACATGTGTTAAAATCAATGCTCAAATTAAATATTTTGTCAAAGGATTATACAGTTATTACTAGGTGAACTGAGCTTCCTCCGAACGTTGTAGACCTTATACAGATTGTAGGAAACAACATTGCTCGTTACCAGTTATAGAAAATTACAGAAAATGCACTGATAATAAAGGGGACTTCTCAAGAAATTATCAGAAAATTAAAGATATACCTATAGTTTATGTACCACGAAAATATCTTAAACCCAATGTACTCCAATCAAAATTTTCAAAATAAAAGTTGGGTTGAGCTGGGAGGTTAGCGTTACATTCTTTGAAGATGCTGGACTTAAATATCAAATTTGAGTTATAATCTTCGCAAAAGTTAAAGGCATGTGCAGGAGGGCCATAATGCAGACTCCAGCCAAACCTAAGCTTGCCCCTTCTACCAGCGCTGCCTAATGTGATGCAGGCATCTCGCACGCATTAACTGTGAACATTACATTAATTAATCTTTTTTCAGACAAATGTTTGAAAATTTAAATATGCCTATCTTATAACAAGAAGGAATTTTATTTTCTGATCATTACCGTACAAAAATCCTGTCTCTATGATACTTAGAACACGAGCGATGTACGTTTTATCTTTCACATGTTTACGGTTAAATGTTACGGATAAATATTTGAACATCACAGTTGCCAATCTTATAACAAGAAACTTACTTTCTGTTCATGACCGTACAAAACTCCTGTCTCTGCAATACTTAGAACACGAGCGATGTACGTTTTATCTTCACATGGTCATGGTTAAATGTTACGGATAAATATTTGAATATTACAGATACCAATCTTATAACATTTTATTTTTTTATCATTACCGTACAAAACTCCTGTCTCTACGATACTTAGAACAAGAGCGATGACCGTTTTATCTTCACATGGTTATGGTTAAATGTTACGGATAAATATTTGAACATCACAGATGTAAAATCTTATAACAAGAGATAATTTTACTTTCTGATCATGACTTGTACAATAATCCTGTCTCCACGATACTTAGAACACGAGCGATGCACGTTTTATCTTCACGTGGTTATGGTTAAATGTTACGGATAAATGTTTGAATATCACAGATGCCAATCTTATAATAAGAAAGAAATTTACTTTCTGATCATGACTGTACAATAATCCTGTCTCCACGATACTTAGAACACGAGCGATGCACGTTTTATCTTCACGTGGTTATGGTTAAATGTTACGGATAAATATTTGAATATTACAGATGCCAATCTTATAATAAGAAAGAAATTTACTTTCTGATCATGACCGTACAAAAATCCTGTCTCTACGATACTTAGAACACGAGCGATGCACGTTTTATACTTCACATGTTTATGGTTAAATATTACGGATAAATATTTGAACATTACAGATACCAATCTTATAATAAGAAAGAATTTTATTTTCTGATCATGAACTACAAAAATTCTGTCTCTACGATACTTACAACACGAGCGATACACGATTTATCTTCACTTGTTATGTTTACCCAATATATATATGTATATATATCCATTCAACACAGATAACCCGAAAAACAACAGAACACAATCTCAAGCATAAACAGTGCACCTACTATGAAAATAGAAATCAGGCAGTTTGAAACCGACGGAGTCAATGTTCAGTTCGTTTTGAGAGTAGTGGCCTGAAATTTTATTAAACTGAAGGCCATCATTAAGTCGTGTGCTGAACTTGATCTGAAATATTGTTAATATTACATTAAATCATTATGCGATGTGTTCGTAAAATAAGGTCTCCAATTTTATTTAATATGGAAAACATGTTTATTTTCAATGAATGTTGCACTGATGGAAAGGCAGGACTTACAGATATTTTTCAACGTAATCACCATTGCGATCGATGTACTTTTGTATGCGCTGTGGCAGTTTTTGTATATCCTTGTCATAGCACTCTCCCGCCAAGTTGCGCAGGTAGCGCTCAACCTCGTTTTTCAAATCATCGTCGGTCTGGAAATGTGTTCCACCCAGATGTGACTTCAACTCAGGAAACAGATGATAATCACTAGGTGCTAAGTCTAGACTGTCCCATCCGAACTGGGTCAGGAGATCAGCCGTTGCATGTGCAGTATGCGATAATGCAAATGTTCGGTCAAAATCTTGTCAATCGTAGTGTTACTGACTTCAGGGATAAAAACATAAAAAATAAAAAAAAAAGGCCGAGATCTTGCTCTTCAGCAAGACCTCGGCCTCCTTTATTTTGGGAGTCTGGTACCTGTTTTATAAACCAGACTTTGTTCCACTCTTTATTATTGATTCATACATTTGGTATTTGACATGTATTTTTAGGTGTCCTAGGAGGACTTACGTAACTATTATAACATAACTATTTATATTACAAAGAATTGCTTATCCTAAATTACCTATAGAATTACTTATAGAATTATTACAAAGAATTACTTAGCCTAATAACTTATAAACTAACGGCAATTCCGTTGTTTAGTTGGGAGAGTTCAATGTTGTCTTCTTCCAATATAATCCTCTCTCGCCTTTATGGAGAAGGTGTTTGCGGCTTTATCGGCCCAAATCCATAGTCGTCTCTTCCTGATGATGTATATTCTGAGGTCCTGTACATATGACATCGCTGTCGTCCTTTGTTGTATTTTGAGAGGACATTCCCATACAGCATGCTCGGGAGTTTCAATCTGACCGCATCGGCAGTTATCCGAGTCTTTCAAACTAAATCTGTGGAGTTAACTTGAGTATGGGCCATGGCCTGTCAGATAGTGTAGGAATCCTTTAGAGGGCACTAGATATTTCATTTTGAGGCGTTCCTCGATGTAAGGTAAGATGCCATATGTACGTCTGCCAGTTGTACTTGCGTCCCATTCTTGATGCCATTCAGCAACAAGTACTTCTTTAATCTCAAGCTCATCTCGGACTTCAGCGCCGGCTAATTGTGCTGCTCGAGTGTTGTTGTTTTTCCGCAACCAGTAGCATGCAGCTCTTCGGCGAATTTCAAGATCTAATGGAATTAGGCCTAGCACGACGAGGAGAGCGTCAGCAGGTGTTGTAGCAAATGCTCCTGTCATCATTATTAATATTCGCCTCTCTAGCTTGCGTAATTCTCTACTGGCCGTTTTGACTTCAGGGATAAAAAAAATAAAAAAATAAAAAAATTAAAAAAATTAAAAAAAGAAAAATAAAAAAAAAAAATAAAAAAAAAAAATCTGCATGAACTATGCCCTGGTGCCTTGAGTCTATACCAGGACATAAGTTCCACAGTTACATCTCTTTATTGTTATTACATTTCTTTAGATTGGAATATTATTACATTTCGCAGATTACCTATATCTAAACTAACTACTCCTAACCTACTAAGCTATCTAACCTATAGCAGCCGGTTTCCCAGCTGCTTTACATATATGTTTAATCTATATCCTAAGCTGGTAGTTCTACTCTGTTATAAAACATTCTGACTAGTTAAATTAACAATACATGTGGATGGAAAACTGTTTACTGCCAGCACTTTCTACCAATCTGCTATCTATCAATTTAATTTCAACAATTGTTGTCTCTAGCTATCTTCGCTATCAGATGAGCTCCGTGTTATGATCTGTTGTGGCTGTCCCCTTCTCCTCTCAGCCCATTCTTGACGTCCTGTTGTGGTCCGAAGTTGCCTACGTCTATTCATGGATTGGTCGCCCTGTTCTGGCCTGAGATCTGCGCCATTTCTATCCTCTTCTTCGACGTGGTTACTTATTTCTTGTTGCCTTATTCTTTGTGACCTTCTTGGTGATTCGTCCTGGTTTTGGTGTTGCTGCTGATGTATTGCGTCCGTTATTTGCATTTCCGCTGATCTTCTGTACTCCTCCATGACTATTTTCGATATCTTTGCCACCATTCTGTTCACTATACACAAATCCTCGTGACTTCTTACGATGTGCCAAACTGCTTTTCCTGCTAGCATTGCGCGTTCCTCTTGTACCTCATCGTTGTATTTCGTACATTCAAAGATCACATGTTCGGGGATAAGTTCGCACAGCTCGCGAACTGTCACACGCCGATCTTTAAGCATTTCTTGCTCCACTTTTGCAATTGTTTCGGCTGAAACCGAAGGCCGACCAGAAGGCTGTTCATCATAGACGTCTGTACGTGCGTCTTTGAACTCTGTGACCCACTTTCGCACGTTTTTGACGTCCATACACTGTGGCCCATAGACTTCGCATAACTGACGATGAATTTCAGTGAGGGTAGTGCCTTGGCACTCAAAAAACAGATCACTGCACGCAACTCGTACTTGGCGGTGCAAGTGATAGGAAGGTCTATCGCAAACGGCTGCCCAGCCAAGAGTAATGGTTACAACGGATTCGTTGTGGTAGGGATTTGTACGGGTGAAACCAAACTACACAGTGCCCTGAATACAGTGTAGAATACAGAATGTAGTGCATGAAACCGCTCTTCAGGATGATTTAAGTGAAATCTGTAATTGGGCTGCGGCTAACAAAATGTCAATTAATGCCAAGAAAAGTAAGTCCATTGCTTTTAGTAGAACTAAGGGCAAAATTATTGTTAACTATCACATGGGAGGGGTGCAAATTCCACAGATGGACAGTTGCAAATACTTGGGAGTGTACCTGGCAAGTAATGCTGGATGGGACGAACAAGTAAATTCCACATCTAGGAATGCGTGGAAGGCATTACATTTCGTAATGAGAATATTGAAAAAGGGGAGCGCTAGATCCAGGGAAATTGCCGACAAGGCCTTAGTGCGGCCGGTTATGGAATATGGAGTAGCATGCTGGGACCCGTATAGAGCTAACCAAATCGATCCATTAGAAAAAATACAGAAGAGGGCAATAAAATTCATAAAAAGAGGCAAGTATTTTGGGCCTACAAAAGGAGATCAGACTAATTGGGAGGAATTAAGAATTAGGCGCAAAAAACATAGGTTGGTAGCATTATTCAAAGCTAATGCTGGTGTAAAGGCATGGGTGGACGTTAGTGTAAGGTTAGGTAATCCGGATTATTATGGACGAAACGATCATAGGTATAAAATTAAGAGTAGAAGATACAGAACCGACGTAGGAAAATTTTCTTTTGTTAATAGAACCATTGAAGAATGGAATGAATTGCCTGTAGCAGTCTTTCAGGGCTGTCCCCTGTCGCTGAAGAAATTTAGAAAAAAATCTAGATGGTTTATAGTTTAACTTTTAAATTATAATGGTATATAATATGTAAATAGAGAAGTAATTAGATATGTTTTAAGTGATTAAAGTAAAATAATATCGTGTTTGTATTGTTTATTGTGCTATTGTTGTAAATCTAGTATTTGTAATTTGATCTGTATTCTTAACTCTGTCACCGGGTAGTACCCAATTGCAGTGAATTAATACATACATACATACACATACACGCCAGTGTTGCCGGATCTCGCGTAATAGCGTTTCTCACGGCTCGAGCGCCTTGAAGACCTTAATTTAAGCACGCGCCTCGTATTATACAAGTATATTTTTTCCAGTGTGTGTGATCCGAGCGCTGATAAAAGTGATTTTTCGATAAACAAACGTGAAGTGATTCATTTTCAGGGCAGAAAAATTATATTTAATATAAACAAATTTTACAAAAGCTCTCCAACCCAGAATAATAGAGTAAGTGTAGATTTTTCAAAATCCTCGCAATTAACTCTGTAACCTTGTGGTGTAGGTAGTATACACACAGTGTCACGAATTTGTAGTGAAGCAGTTTCATTCTTAGAAAAAGGTAGCGTGACTGTGTTTCAGTCTCCGGGAAAGACTTGCAAACTTGGAAAGCGAGTTATTGGATTGGAATCAGTACATGCTATTCCATTTCTGTGACGTGTGTCAAGGAAAGATCTTAATGTCTTAGGGATATATAACGTGTTGTGTAATTAGGGGGGGGAATAGGCAGAACCTTTTGATGGCGTGCAACGCGCGTTCTTACGCACAAAACATCTGCCCGTAGATCCTCTACGCTTGGCAACAGCGCTTAGCTTGAGTATTGACCAACACTCATATACCTTTAACTTTTGCACATCACAGCACAGTGGTTTCGTTGAAGGTGAACCTCCTCCTCGTAGGAGGGGCCTTCGACGTTTTGCCATTTCGGAACATTGACCCTTACTGGCTTGGTGGTGGTTTTTAATGATATGACGGTGGGTGGAAATGTGTGTAGTGTTTAACGCCCACTTTTACTACATACGGCACCGCAGGCGGTGACACTGATGATACATGAGATGAAGATGGAGCACCGGTGGAATGAGATGGCGGGGGAAACCGGAGGTCCCGGAGAAAACCCGCCCCAGCGCCGTGTTTTCCACCACGAATCTCACTTTGCGGACGCCTGGGATCGAACCCGGGTCGCCTTGGTGAGAGCCAAGCGGTCTAACAGCTGAGCCACGGCGCGGCCCGGTGGGTGGATGGTGGTGGATATGCCATAATGGTTTTTTGGTTTATTTATAGGGATTGAAATGTAATGAATATCTGGGGGATTGTATAGGCCTATGATGGTGCTAGCACTAGTCTGGGTCGCTTGTAGGTTTCACCGGGGTCGAGGTCATATTCTCCCAGACCACGGATTAGACTGTTGAAGCTAGAAGGGAGGTTGTTATAAAGATTATGAGATAAGGTAAGGATGTAGTCTGTGATTTTTGGGAAGGAGAGGTCTCCATGGATATTATCGTTAGGAATGTACCAATCGGAAGCTGTTGCCAGCCGAAGGTAGCGGTTTTGAAGGACTTGGAGTTTCTGGAGATGGGATTTTGCTGCAACTCCCCAGACTGTGCAAACATAGGTTAGTGTAGGGCGGAGTATCTGCTTGTATATGAGCAATTTGTTGTGGAGGCTCATTGTTGATTTCCTATTACACATAGGATATAGCATGGCCATCCTTCTGGAGACCTTGTTAGCCACAGTGGTGATGTGTTGTTTCCAAGTCAGACGCCAATCCAGGGTTACTCCAAGGTATGTAGCCTCCGTGGACCATTGTACTTCCTCTCCAGCCAGGCGGAGATTAGGTACATCTTGTGGTGTACGGCGGGTGAAAGTGACTGCCTGAGATTTAGTTGCATTTATCTTCAAGCGCCAAGTGATGAACCAGGCAGATAGCATATCAGCGTAACGCTGCACCTTGGTTACTGCATTAACGTCTTGTTTAGATGAGACCGTCAATGCGGTGTCATCAGCGAATAGAGGTTACAGCCCATTAGGGCAGGGAGGGTGTTTATATAGGTGAGGAATAGGAGGGGACCAAGGACACTGCCTTGTGGTACCCCGGCTTGAATACCATAGGGTTGACAATGGATGTCGTCCCTGGCAACGACAAAGGAACGGTTTTTAAGGTAGGTGTTGATGATTTGTATAAGGTATGCTGGGATATTGTAGTGGATGAGTCGATGGATGAGGCCGTCATGCCACACCGAGTCGAATGCTCGAGATATGTCCAGGAATAGTGCTGTAACGTAATGCCGGTTATTAAACCCGCGTATAACATCGTCCACGAGGCGAAGTAACTGGTGAGCGGTGGAGTGTTGACGTCGGAAAGCAAACTGCTCGGGTCGTAGCACATTATGTTAGTCTAGCACATGTTGAAGGCGAGCCTGCAACACCTTCTCGAAAATGTTACTGATGGCCGGCAGCAGACTGATGGGCCGGTGGCTACTAATGTTTTTGGGGTCCTTTCCTGGCTTAGGAATTGTGATAATCCTAGCGTGTTTCCACGCACCATGCTCCTCGAGACTCCGACGAGTACGCATCTCTCTCTTCCGAGACAACACCGATCCAGGATGGTTAAGAAGACCGCAGTCAAGAAGAAGAAGGCAACCCAGCCAGCGAGGACCGCTCCGCCTTCTCCTGCCAGCTCTCGAGAGACGTCTCTCGCCTCCTCGCCACCTCTGGCGGCCGAGAGGGAGCCTTCCGCTGAGCTTGCCGGGAAGTTCTGGGCAGCTAGCTCCACACGGAGGCCTGCCTCCCCCGCCGCTTCGCACACCAGCCAGCGCAGCGATTCACCGCGCAACACGGAGACTGGATCCCCGAGCATCCCACAGCCAGCTACGGCTGCATCACTGCCAGTGGATCCCTCGCCTCGCAGCCATGCTGGCAGACAGACTCCATCATCACCAACCATCCAAACGACGGCAACTACTGCCGCCACTCCACACCAGCCGACAACTGCCACCTCACACACCGCAGTTATCGTTGAAGCCCCTATGGACCTACCTTCTAGGTTCCTACTCACCGCCGCATCACATAAGTGACCCTCAGTGATCATTGCCACCCGCATCACTAGCAGGAGGGGTCCAACAACATGTGTGCGTCTGCAGTTCAGAGATCAGAAGGATCGCGACGCCGCCTTAGCTTCAGGCCTGCCCATACTTGGGCAGTGTCTGAAAGTTGAGAATAGTAAACTGCAGCGCCACACTCCATGCAGACACTGCTGCGCCTATGGGCACACCGCTGAAACTTGCACCACGCCTCCACGGTGCCACTACTGTGGCGTTCCTAATCCCACAGCAGTGTGTCAGGCACACGACCTCAGGCGCCGACGCAGGTACAGCGCCACCTGCAATGGTCTAGGCCATTTTACTGGACAGGCGCAGTGCCCACTTTACCCACGCCGGAACACCAGTGGACCAACACCTCGGAACACAACCACCAGTGAGCCCGCCGATTGGCGGCAAGCTCTTGAGAGGAGCTTCACCGAACCAGCATTAAGCTATGCAGACTCGAGGAGCTCCTGACGACCACTGTCACCGCCTTCAACAACAGTCCCCCACCCGTGGAAGTTCAGGACCTTCACTCTGAGGTCCTAAACATAAACCAGCGCCTGGGCAACATAGAGGAATCCCTAGCAGCTGCTGCCGCCCAACGCGGCAAAACTAATGCCGCCCTCCAGGACATGCAAGACAGGCTGACCACGCTCTCCAGCCAACTCATGGACGCACTTACACCACAGAAACAGATAGTAGAGTCAATCAACACCCAGCTCCAGGACAGCGCAGCCCAATATGAAGAAGGGATTTCCACTCTTCTATCCAAAATTGACCGCATCACCAACGCCTTCTGCGACGACCCACCCAACGACACACTAAGCTACTGCAAGGGCAAGCTTGAAAAGATTATTGGATACACCAATGATACAGCACCCAAAAAGAAGCTACACGAAGCCATTCGCGAACACCAGGACCACATCACCCAGAGCATCTACGACCTGAAGATGTCCCTGGCTCCAGAACACGGGGTCCCTCCGCCGCAATTTCAGCCACATCGAGACACCCGCACACGCAGGACGCCGCCGCCATCAGACCTGCAACGCCGCCTCCCTCCCTGTCCATGAGCTATTCACGGCCTTGGCCCTTCTGCATCACCGCAATCCAGTTCCCACGAGGACTTAACGACGCCATCCAGTAACGCATATAACGATCACCACTGTACACAGGTCGTAGTCAGGGTCCCCTGGATCATGACTGCTACCTGATCACCATAAGCGGGTTTTTCCGCACAGATAGTTTCTACCCACAAACTGCCGGGTTGCTTAGGCGGTACCGGCCATCAAATTCGCCTCAACATTCCCAACTAAATTAGCACCACAGGCCCCAGTAAATAGAATCACCTCAGAACAACATCCCTGCCATGCCCCATCCTTCTTCCTACCCAAATACCCAATCTACCCTGTTGTTGATTTTTTCCTATACCTTTATTCACGTTTCCCCCCCCCCCCCAAAAAAAGCAGCAGGGAAATGAGCCAATAGTAGTATACTGTTGAATAGGTGAACCAACAGTATTATCCATGCTGCTGGTAGTGCTTCAAAAACAGCATACGGCAAGTTGCCATACCCTGTTGCTTTACAGGGGCGCACTTTAGCCACAATACTCCTCACTTCTGCTACTGTTGTCAAGTGAGCGGTATAAGCTGTTTACGAACGCACGGATCAGAGGACTTCAAAACGTACATTTATGGTGACAACAGTGTATCGAACTTTAAATGAGATAGAGTACTTCCTCTCCTCTGTAGCTAGCAGGGGCGGCTTCTCAATGGGGTAGCATGTTTGCGCTACAACCAAAATGCTGGGTCTCCCTTTAATGCAAGGGCATGTTCCATTTGGCGTTCAGTTCGACCTTGTCTAGTGCAGTGGCCCTCAACACGCTGTATTGTTTGCAGGTGCCAAGTATTTCACTCTCAGTTGCAAACCACTGGTATGCAATGGAGAGGTATAGGGCAGGATGAACATAGGGCGTGCCGAGGCAAGTAGGGGGGAAGGGTGGAGCTTATGGCTGCATAAGGTTGGTTAACCTAGCAGCCAGAGAATAGTGAATGCCAAGCCTTCTCCTTCTGTTTTCAGCGCCACCTATTATTCTCATATTAAATATCCGCATCGGTCAAATATTACCACAGATTACTATTACCTACCAGAGCATAGCCACATGTTTTGTGCCGTGTTTTGTTAGCTGTGTCCTGCATTGAGTAGTGAATCAGAGTGATTTATTTAAATACAAGTATATTGTGTTATATAAGGAGAAACAATGAATTCCATAAATGGTATATTAGCACATCCTTTTTAAAAATGGGCTTAGAAGAAAACACCGAAACTAAGCGACTTGGAAGTCCCACGCCAAATATAAAAATCATATAGGTAGTCAAAACAAAAACAAGATATTTGAACAGGAACTTTAACAACAATGTATATGAGAAATATAATTTGATGTGTGGTTGTAATATTAAAAATAGCCTGTTTTGTTTTCCTTGCGTTTCTTTGGCGGTGAAGATCCGTGGACAAAACATGGCGTGAATGCTTTGCAGCATCTCCATGATCGCGCCAAAAGCACGTAATTTAAAAACTGCACATGAAGAACACAGTTGTGCTATGCTTGACAATGTAAATATAGAAAAGCAGATGAAATGTGTAGTGTTTAACACCCTCTTTTACTACATACGGCACCGCAGGCGATGGCACTGATGATACATGAGATGAAGATGGAACACCGGTGGAATGAGATGGCGGGGGAAACCGGAGATCGCGGAGAAAACCCGCCCCAGCGCCGTGTTGTCCACCACAAATCTCACTTTGCAAAGCAGATGGACAGTGCATATCGGAGAACAATTGAAGAACACAGCCAGAAAGTGGCTCAAAATAGGTATGTTTTAAACATTATTGTTAACTGCATTATGTTTTGTGGAGCCTTTGAGTTAGCTCTACGAGGACACGATGATTCAGCTACGTCAAGCAATCCTGGTATTTTTTGAGGACTGATAAACTTCAGTGCAGAGCTAGACTGTGTTCTGAAAAACCTATCTGGAGAATGCTACAATGTTTAAGGGGACCTCCAAGACAATCCAGAACGAAATCTTGCAATGTACACTTGAAGTCTGCCATGAAGAGATATCAAGTCCATTTTTAGCTGCATAAATAGAAGAGTGTTATGCTCTAGAGTGTTTCTGAAATACGCATGTTGTGTTATACGCTGCGAATTACCGTTAACTTGTGTATACAGCAGTCTATAGTGGTAGGCTTAAACAACCGTTTGTTACTTTAAAAAAATTAAATTGCATGGATAAATTTGTGAACCACCGATTTTCAGAGCCATCAGCCGCCCCTGGTAGGTAGATAGTAGAGAAGGTAATAAATGATAAACAGCAAAGAACTTTGCTCATCTTCAGTTCAGTGACATTGTATCAAACTGGCAGTGATGTAACCATGTGCAATCAATGTGAGATTAGGGAGCGAAACAAAAGCATCCGTTTACAGCGTTTGACCATTTGTGTTTCGTGTTCCAGAATTTCGCTCTTTTTTACACCCCGTGTTAGACAACGTCGTTACAGAAACGCTAATGTTGATGCACACAGTAAAATTTTTTATATATATCATTTTATTAAGTCGGGGAAGAGACATGCATGTGAAACCAAAATTCAAATATTAAACTATTATGTATATGTTTCTAGTTTGTGGTTTTTACGCACTTATATGTAATTTATCTGAAAGATATTTAGAATAAAAGCACATAAACTCGTAATAATATGGTATTAAAAACATTAATTATTTTAAAGCTGATCGCTATGTGATATTTCATTCTCTTTAAATGACCAAGAGATTAAAACATGAATAAGGCTCGAAATTTTGAGAAATGTATAAATATTTGAAAATTCAAGCAACTAACAAGTATTTCGAAAATGGTTCATTCTACACAAAAAGGTGTAAGCCACAAATTGAGTGGTTTAACGAGATTGTTTTTGTGTAGTAAGACTCTCTACCTTTCTGGTTTACCTGTCTTCACATGCCATTTTAAACAATTCAAGATATACATTTAATTTGTCATAAAAATACCATAAATAATATTACACAAATATAATTATTTGTAACAAGAGACTTCACTTATCTTAATAAAATTGTGTTATTTCTTCTTTCTAATGGAGATAGATTTCTAAAACAGATTGTTTTCGTCATCAGTCAACCTTGTAGTCAAGGATTCCAGTCATCATGTTTTTCTTATGTTTTGTTTTAGTAACAAAAGAAAAACCTAAAAACAGAATCAAATGCTGGTATTTTCACGTAACCATAAATGATATTTCGTCAACAATGGCGGTTCAATAAGTAATGCAACAATTTTTTTTTTCTGAAACAGGGGTTGTTTTATTCAGCATTCAAATATACCCTTTTATTCCCCAATCTTTTAGTTGCACAACATTATTTTTGAATGTAATTTCCGTCCAATGCTAGGGCTTTACGCCACCTTGAAATGAGGGCCTGTATACCTGCACGGTACCATTCCACTGGTCGATGTTGGAGCCAACGTTGTACTGCAACAGTAACTTCATTATCCGCGTAGTGCGTCTCATGGATTGCGTCCTTCACTGGGTCAAACATATGGAAATCCGACGGTGCTAGATCAGGGCTCTATGGAAGATGCGGAAGAATAGTTCACTGAAGTTTTGTGAGGTCCTCTCGGTCCAGAGGTCCACAAGTAGTCCTAGTCGGGCGGGGCTATTTTTCTTTTTCCCCGTCCGGGTGTCTTATGCCGCAGTACCTAGCCGCTTTGCGGCTTAACCTGCGAAATGAGCTAGTAGATCCATGTTCTGCTGGGGTGTTTGCATTTTTGGGAAATTTGGAATGGGATGCGCTTATTTAATCTCATAAGTCAGCTGCACTTAGGCGTTCCCCCGTTTTGGGAGACACGATTTAAAGTTTTTGCTCAGTTCTGGTTACGGGTTGCATTGCTTGATCCATCAGGCGTAAAAATGGGTCCTAGAGATATCTGAGGTTTCTCTTGGGTTAACCAATGGGCCCAAAGACGTCTCTTGGTAGTTTGAAGGATGGCAAGCGTCTTTGATCCCTGTGGTCATACCTGCCCAGGGAGTTCACTAAAGGGTTGTGGTTTTGGATTTTGTCGTACATTGATCGTGCCCTCTCGCGAATGACATCGACAATGTACGCGATCTGGGAGTGCTCGTGTAGGATATGAGCAGGAAATCTGCAGTCTGTATCATATATGATACGAAGTGCCTTGTTCTGCAGCGTCTGGAGCCTCACGAAAGTGGTATTAGCCACTGTTCACCAGATCTCACAGCCGTACAGAATTATAGGCGAAATGATCGCCCGATACAGCTGGAGTTTGAGTCGGATGGGCATAATTGAGCGGAAAATAGGGTATAGGCTCCGGAGTGCGACGTGCCCCAGCTGAACCTTGCCTTTGACGTGCGGGCCGTAGGTTAACTTACGGTCCAGCGTCACTCCGAGATACTTCGCCGTTTGCACCCATGGGATTCTACGGCGCCGTAAAACGAAGTTCTGCTGTAACCGGTTGGCTCTGGTTTTCGCCAGGAGGGTTGCAGAGCTCTTCTCCGTGTTAACTGCCATTCGCCATTTTGCGCTCCATTCGCCAATGGCCCGGAGCTGGGTTTGGATTTGCCGGAAGCTGTACCGTGTGATCCTATTTACTGCGAAGATCATGAGATCATCCGCATACTGGCAGGTGTGAGTGTTGTGGTGTGTAGGTATGTCGGCCATGTAAGCTGCAAAGAGTGCAGGCGACAGCACGCTGCCTTACGGCACTCCAGCGCCAATAGGCCGCTCTGTGGACAGCGCCCCCTCCACCTTTACTCGGGAGCTTTGGTTTCCGAGGAAACCGGCCACCAAGGAAATGTATGGAAGGGGGATTTCATGCTCTAGGAGCTTGTAAATGAGCCCCTTGTGCCAGGTTATGGCAAATGCCTTCTCCACGTCGAGCAGCACTGCTACCGTTTTAGACCTTTCCTGGAATCCCAGGGAGGCCTTCTCGGCAACCCGCAGTAGCTGCTCGGTCGTGGAGTGACCAGAACGGAAGCCAAGCTGGTGTTCCGGGATTAGGCCCCTTTCCTCTAAGTGAGGAAGAAGGTGCGAAGACTTGTGGAGGTCTTGCGCTGTCATGGAAAAGTAGTTCCGATTTTTGTACATACAAACACGCTGAAGTCGTGGCACAATACACTTCAGAGTTGATCGTTTGACCATGGGGAAGGACAACGAACAGAATAACCCCTTCAGCGTCCTAGAAGACTGTAGCCTTGACTTTACCGGCTGAGGGCATGGCTTTAAACTTTTTCTTGGTAGGGAAGAGGGTGTGGATATAACACAAATAAAATGTGGAAAGAAATGTAAATAGCCAAAGAGGAGCTCGCTTAATCATGATGCTGGATTTCAGTTCAGTTCCTCTTGGAAACCAGCCTTAAAATGGAAATCTGGTGGCTTAAGAAGCACAGACCTATACAACTTGAAAATCAAGTTTAGTAGTTATGTTTCTTTGACTCAATTCATTTTCTATACTCACGCTATCTCCTGACCTGGCACTTAATTTATTGAAATCAGTCTTTTGTTCAGTGATGCGAGTATCGATTGTGTTTTGTCTGTTTATATTTGAAGACATGCCTGGAAAAACGGGCTAACCCTCAAAATAAAAGAAAATTGCGATAAGTGCTGCCCTCTGTTGCTGCAACAGAGAACTACCTTTTCTTGTTTTGGTCTATCCTCCAGCGATCATATTACGCTAAATAGAGAGAGGTGAAGTTCTTGCGTTTCGTGATATCCTTTTCATTAAATCTCAAACACGTGTTAACCTGTTCAGCTCTGTGCCTATCATCTAGTGGCACTCATGGTAACTGACATATAAACAGGATAACCAACAGAGCTACAAATGTTTTAAATGATTGTATCCTTTCGGTTTAACAATCATTATATTTTATGAAACCAGCATAGTTTTAGTTATAAGAATAAAGCGATACATGGGAAATAGACAAGTATTTAGCCCACTTCATAAGTAATAACTACTACAAACCGTAGTGCTTCAACCGTGCGTTATGTTGGTAAACTCTACTGTGAATGTAAACAAACAATGGTGGAACTAGTACCCGGTCATACATTTTTGCCTTGTGATCGTGACTTCGGCCTTATAGAGAACAAGAAGAGGCAAGCAGCTTACATTTATGTTCCAGATCAGTGGATAGAGCTAGTGAGGAAAACCATTATAAAGAATCCTTTTCATGTTTTCAAAATGACAACTAACATGTTCATCTCTTCAAAGCCTCTTCTCGACAAAGTACAGAAAAGAACAGCTTCAGAATGTGGGCAAAAGGTACTCTTGAGCAAGGTGACATGCATGAAAGTATTTAAAGACCACCCCTTTAAGTTATATTTTAAATACACTTACGCTGGGGTTAGGGATTACGACACTTTGGACATTCGAAGGAAAATAATATCTGGCAAACCATTCCTTACTTATGTGACATTTCCTCCAAAATACAATGATCCAAGACCTATAAATCCTAAAAAATTAAAGGACTTACAGGATCTGATGAATTATATCCCACCAATTTTTCATGAGTACTACAAAACTCTTAAATATTAGACCACAGATTCTGAGAATATTACTGATGAAGCATTTTTTGGTCAGCCTGACTACAGCTAAAAGCTTGTACCTAGTTTCCAAAATGATATACTTATTGAAAAGTGGAATAAACCAAAGTGTACCATGTATAAATATGCCAAAAGACACACTTATTAGTTTCACCTAAAATTGTAAACTGTATATAGAATAAAACTTATGTAAAAGCTGACAAAGGTTTTTACTTTATTTTCATTAATTTATTGTTATTAGATCAGTCATGTTTTGGGTTCTATTAAGGATAACCCTGATAATATATACTGTTTTCTTGAGACTCATATTCTGAGAAATGAAATAAAATAATGTTAACAATGTCTTTCAGCCTCATTCACAAAACACTTGTTTTCTCCATTTTTAAATAATGTGGGTTAACCCGGTTTTCCGGGCATGTCTTCATTTGTGTTATATGCAGTAATGCATTTGTGGTTATAACATTTATTAAAATATCCTTATGATGGGAGAGCTGTACGCTCTAATCGCCTGTTCACCTGACTTATTTACCGAGAAGATCTCCAACATATTCGTTGCTAGGAAAGCTTCAGGTCTTATTCAGTACACTAGTTTTTTCACCATATTTCAAAATATTCCCATTAAAATGTTTCGCATATACATTTTCATTACTCATAATAGTTAACTGTAATAAATTATTTGAAAACAAGCGAGCCACTAAGTGAAACAAAGCAGACCAACTGTATTTTACTAAAAGAAAATGGTGCACACATATATCTCTATTAATTGAATCTTACTCAGCAAACATTCCAGTTTACTGGCGATATATTTCCTAGACAAAGAGTACCAATACAACCAGCCCAGGTCAAAGGAACCAGTCTCTTTCTGTCTTACAGAAATTGCTGGAGAAAACTTAAGAATATAACCAAATATTGCGGTTATAGTTTGTAACAACTTGTAATGTTATCATTCTTAATTATTACTGAACAGATTGTGATTTTGCAGATGTGTTTAAATACGAACGATTTAGAAGGGGTACGTAAGTCTTCTCCCAAACGTCTCAAAACTATTTAGGCGGTTGCTCCTATCCCGTCTGACCCCTCTTTTCAAGGAAAGGCAGCTCCTACCCGATCACTAGTTTGGTTTTCGTCATGGACACTCCACGACCCTGCAAGCTGCTGGGTCTGGCCGAGAGGACAACCCTGAGATTCCAAGAAAACCTCAAGACAGTCGCGGTGCTGCTAGACGTAGAGAAATCCTTTGCCACAACCTGGCACCAAGGTCTACTGTACAAACTCAGGGAGACCAACGTACCTCCTCGCTATCTCGCCCTGATTAGTAGTTTCCTCAGGGTCAGAGTGGAAGGACGGCTGTCATCTACCAGACCCATAGCCGCGGTTGTCCCGGAAGGCAGTATACTGTCCCCGTAACTCTTTGCGGCCTACTTGTCTGATTTCCCCTTAGAACCACAGACTGTTACGTGCCAATATGCCGACGAAGTCCTCATAATGGCACGTAACAAAAACCTAAGATATTGTCATCCTCCGCTGCAGCACCAGCTCCGAGCCATTGGCCGTTGGAGTGAGAAGTGGAGGATGGCCATTATCCCCGAGAAGAGCTCTGCTCTTCTCCTGGCTAAGGTCCGAGCTAGGCGACCGGATTGGTTGCTGAGGTTGAGACAGAGGCAAATCCCTTGGGTTCCCACTGCCAAAAACCTTGGCGTCCTCCTCGATCGCGGTCTCACCTACTCACCTCACGTCCGGGTCAAAGCCGGACAAGGGTATGCACCGCTAACGCAGTTATACCCAATTCTCAAATCCACCTGCCAGCACACCTCAAACTACGCCTGTATCGGGCGATTATACCACCCCTGATTATGTTCGGCTGCGAAGTCTGGGGATCAGCGGCTCCCACCACTATTCGCAGACTACAGCGCGTCGAGAACAGGGCACTGGGCATGATCTACGATACCGGGCGTAGATTCCAGTCCCACATCCTTCATACCTACTCCGGAGTCTCGTACATTGTGGACGTGGTGCGGGAGAGATCCCGCACCATCTACGATAAGCTAGACTCCCATCCAAACATGCTGGTGAACACCCTTGGCGGTTACGACCACAGGGCACCTCGCCGCCGACCGAGCTACCGGTTACCCAAAGATGCCTTGGGTAACCAGAACTGAACAGGGCCTCATTCCCCTGACCCCAACCCCCCAAGTCCAGAAATGGGCTTGGTAAATTCAATACCTAAACACTGCTCCTTTTCCTCTAGCCTGTTAAGCGGACTGTGCTCAGATGCCTCCCAGGCAGGCGGAAGAGCGCAGCCAGCACTGGGCGCACAACCCCCCACGGGGCGACAGCGCGCATAAGGCTAGACATAACACTGCCGAAGACAACCGCCTGAGACAAAGACGACTGTTTTATACTGCCCAGATAAAGACTCAATAAGCGGCTAGGTGCTGGGCAGCAAACACTCCGTCCAGGTAAACCTGGACGACTGGACTCTTCTGCTGCTCTGCTGGGTACGTTTTAGAAGAGGAAGGTTAGAAGAATCATTATGATTTCATATAGACTGTCATTATAAGCCTCAAATTGTAACTATAGTTACAACATTTAGCTGTCACCCATAACGATAAGCTTATTATGTGTTTCAAATGAGTTAATGTTTGTCCTTGTGCGCTACTACATGAGCAACCAATCGGAGTACTGCGGTGTTGTCGTATTCCATGACCCCTAAGTGGTGTGAGTAAAGCGCCAACCTAATCAACCTCTGATAAATACGAGGGCTATTCCATAAAGAATGATCTTTTTTTTACAACGTACCTTTTACTCGTCCTCATAATTTTGATGGTCCTTCTCAAAATAGTCAATGCGTTGCACTTGTCCCAGCGTTTCTGCCAGTCTTCAAAGACATGCTGGAAACTATTTTTGAGAGAACCTTCAAAATCGCCTCCGCAGCCTTCACTACTGCTTCTGATGATGGATAATGCCTCCCACGAAGGCGTTTCTTCAAGTTAGGGAAAAGAAAAAAGTCACATGGAGCTAAATCCGGACTATAGGGAGGGTGAGGGATGCACTTCACGTTGATTTTTGCAAGATATTCAGCAACAACATTGGCAATATGCGGCCGCACATCATCGTGGTGCAGCATCCAGCGTGAAAATGAAATGTGTAGTGTTTAACGCCCGCTTTTACTACATACGGCACCGCAGGCGGTGACACTGATGATACATTAGATGAAAATGGAGTACCGGTGGAATGAGATGGCGGGGGAAGCGGGAGATCCCGGAGAAAACCACCCCAGCGCCGTGTTGTCCACCACAAATCCCATTTGTGGTCGTCTGGGATCGAACCCCGGCCGCCTTGGTGAGAGTCAAGCGGTCTAACCACTGAGCCACGGCGCGGCTCCAGCATCCAGCGTGCTTCACGGAAATGTCTTTTGCGTCTGATATGGACTTGCAATATTTTCAGGACATCCCTGTAGTATTGTCCAGTTACTGATGTGTGTGCAGGTACAACATGCTGATAAACCATTCGATAAATATCAAAGAATGAGATGACCAGAGCTTTCCCAGTAGAAGCAACCACTTTTACTTTTTAGGAGGTTGGTGGTGAAGGAGATTTCCACACTGAGCTTTGCTGTTTGCTCTCAGGATCAAAATGATGTAGCCAAGTTTCATCAGCAGTGACTACGTTTGAAAGAAACTCCGGGTCTTCCTCTAACATCAACTTTAACTGCATGTTACCTCCATTGCAGTGGTAGGCGATACTGAACATGTCTGAACTTACCTGGCTCTCACAAGCGGGAACCAGGAGTACCAACAATGAAACTACTACGGCGTGTTTGTTTCACATTAGGCTAACAGAATATAATAGGATTGAATTTTAGAGCGAAAAATTATGACCATAAAAATTATAATTATTCTTTATTGAACAGCACTCGTACTATCCCCCCTAAGACAAAAATCTAGATTTTGAAAAAAAAAATGATCCATGAGGAAGGAGAGAGTAATGTATCTAACATAACCCCACAACCCCATATTTTCAGCTCAAATAATTTTCCTAATACAAATAAATAAATTATATACCATTATATTATAACAATGCATTGCGACGTAAGCAGTGTAATGAATATCATTATTGGTTGGCATGTATGCGTGAACGTATATTTGAAATTGCCCAGAACTGAAACGTAAACATTTGACGTGACGTGGTGAAAGAAAGATGTACTTTAAATAAGTCAAGGTGTTTGTTAAATTCGATGAGAGGAAACAAAACACTTCCTGCAGGTCTGGAAACATTATATATTTGTTTATGAATGGTTCGTAATCTCTATTTACTCTAGAGAGTTCAAAGCAGTATTAATCAGTTACTCTTTCATGAAAAAGTGTATCAGCTGGATCAATGAGACACGATCCACCTTCCTCCCCTTACTACTGCTAGAACAATACAATAGAGTTAATGTGGGCTCAAATTATGTTACAAACAGAAATAATATTTTTAAACTGACTGACGTTGAACGACTTATTCACGAAGACATTAACAAGGAACACAACAAGACTGGAAAAACTGCGTCAGACATCAAATAAACTACAAAAGGAGGAATTTTGTAAAGAAATAGCACGTAACGATATTTTGGAACCTATCATCATAAATTTGCAGTACTCAGACGATGAAGACAATAACAATGACGAATTATCTCTTAACGTAAGTAACATTCACAGCTATACAGATGTACCGCTGGTATTTTCGTTGGATTAGAAGAATAAGTAATTCATAAACTATAATTAACTTTAAACTAATTTTTTTAGTTAACTGATGGAAATTAATCATTTCCTCACAGTAGCCATATATAGGCTAAGGTGTTTGATAGATAGAGTCAACATGAAAAATTCAATGCCATGACTGGGATTTGAACCGCGGGTCTCTTGGTTTCCATCCAGTCGCTCTAACCCATTGAGCTACCATGGCCAACGTGCCGTTCTGACATTAAATTCTCCAGTTGACTAATATATTTCCCCGGTGCTTACGATAGTAAGTCGCCAAAAACGGTGTATCTCGAATGTGAGAGATATAGAGTTAACTGTAGTTAACTTTAAACAAAATATTTAAAACATTTGCGTAATATACGAATATTGATGTTGCAATTGTGATTTCAACAACTGCATTATTATAAAACCTTGGAAAATTCAGTTTGCGTTCCCTTGCGTCTAGCGCCACGAAAACTCTTCACATTTGAAACACATAATAGACATTAGAAACCATTAGGCTCCCGCAACCATCTGACAGGATTGGAACCCGCGTACTTGGGAACAATAAGCCAGTGTCTAACCAATGGAATTATCCAAACGAATAATTGAAGCCGTCAGTCACTGTTTCAAAATTGTGCAGGAGAGCAGTCAAGTTTTCAAAAGTAATTTTAAATACCAAAATAGTAATACAAATGAAAGAATTTTGCCTGATGGGCCCGTTTGGAGGTACAAAGTACTGTGTTGAAGTATTTATCACGGTTTGACATACGTAGCATGTGTGACACGATACTTTATTACTGCGACTTAACAACTTCTAATTTAAAATGGATGAAAAGTTGAAGTCACTTGACTTAACAGCTTCTGATTCTTAATGTTAGAGTTTTCCATTATACATTATTACAATATGTAGCCATGGATAAACTATTACTGTGTTTCCACCAATACATCCCTACTATGTACTAATCCAGTATGCACTTCATGGATTGACATACAACATTTTCATCAAAACATCACTCCACCTCTACTACATCACTTCCATATGTCTTTGTGTCTGACAGAGTGGCATGTTCCAGCAGTGAACGAACATCGTAATATTTGCCTTCTTTATCTTCCGAAGGCTATCTGGTGTGTTTTTCGCACTATCACATGCCTTGTGTAAGACTTGCAACCTCACTACTCTCCTCAAAAGAGACTGCGGACGATAAAGTGAGGAAGACATTGTGTGACGAACTTCTGGTACACATCCTCTTTGGAAATACACACCCCGGATTACTTCTTACAAGGACATGGTTGAAGACATCTTTGAAGTCAAAAACTTCAACAACTGGAGTGCCATCATGTTCCCCGTTATCGGTCAGTGGACAGCATCAATAGGCTTCTTCTGTAGTGAATCTTTGATCAGTTTCACCCATGTGGAAGGTACTAAGACTTTATACATTGACCGTGTCCTCTCAGTATTGCCAAAAATTCTGTCAATAAACATGAAAGAGCGCCCTGGTATTGAGAAGTACAGATAAACCTTCTGAAAGTGCACTAGAGGAATGTCTAAAAATGTTTAATATCTATTGGAATATTCCTCGACCTGCCTAAAGCTTTCGATTTAGTTCATCATGGAATACTGTTAAAGAAATTATCTCATTACCGAATTAGGGGAACTGCAAATAACTGGCTTGTCTCCTACTTGAGAGAGCGAAGGCAAATAATATAAATAGAGTTTGTTGATAAAACTACAAAGGAAATAAAAACTATTAAATCAAAAGCTGCTATCATAATCTGTGGAGTTCCGCAGGGTTCAGTTTTAGGTCCACTGCTATTTATTTTGTATATTAATGATTTATTCACAAAATTCTTTTATTCGCAGATGATACGAGCCTCTTGATATCAGGTCAAAATGATGACGAACTCAAAGAAAATGTAATAAATAATTTGAAAGAAGTATTAACTTGGTTTCAAAATAACAAATTAGTTATAAATAACGATAAGAGTCAGGCATTGGGTTTTCATAATAAAATCAATAAGGCAGTTAATTTACCTGAAATTATAATGGATGAATATGAAATTAAATATACAGGAAAGACAAAATTTTTAGGAGTTTGGATGGACGACAGTCTAAATTGGAATATACATATTGAACATCTAATGAACAAATTAAGTAGCATTTGTTTCCAAATATCAATTTTGAAGCACAGTGTAAATTTGAATACATTAAGAATAGCCTATCTTGCAAATTTTCAATCATTAATTTCTTATGGTATAACAGTATGGGGAAATATTAGTAGCATTATCAAAGTATTTAGAATCCAAAAAAGGGTAATTAGAATTATGATGAATTTAAAGAGAACAGATAGTTGTAAGCGATGGTTCAAAAAATTGGGCATATTGTCATTACCAAGCATTTACCTTTTAGAAATAATAGTACAGGTTAAAATGAACTTAGATAAATTTCAAAAAGGCAATGATATTCATGACCATAACACGAGAAATAGTTCAAACTTACATGTCACCTATCATAAAAAGAAAATGTATGAGCACAGTTTTAAATTCAACGGAATTCATATCTACAATAAACTGCCAACTGAAATAAAAAACATTGACTCCTTCACAAAGTTTAAAAACACATCAAAGAAGTATTTGTTACAAAGGTGTTACTACTCAGTAGAAGAGTATTTAAATGACAAAAGGTAGGAATAAAAGGAATGTAAATTTTAATTATTAATTTGGTTATTATGCTTAACAACTTATTGTAATTCTTGTTTTTTGTTACTATTTTTTGTGTAGTTAGTAATTTGACAATTCCACAACTTGAGTTGTATGATTTACGGATGCAATAAATGAATAAGAATATGAATAATCTAAAATGTATCAACAGTTTATATCAAAGAGCATGGGTGGCACAGTGCACTGTATGCCCACGACAAGAACGCTAGAGGGGTATGAAGGGCAGAGGATCTTGAACTGTTGATCTGCTTAGGTAGTGGATCTGTTTACTAGGAAATGAGTGAATGAGAGTGGATATGACTCACCCATGCCGCCAGATCTATTTTTTTTAATTTACGTCCTCCAACGTTAAGTCATATCGGACGATGAATGAAATGATGCTCAAATGAGCCCGGGGTCCATAGAGCTTAGAGTTACCCGACATTTGTCTTTCACGATAAGGAAAAACCCCGGAAAACCTTAACCAGGTAACTCACACTGACCGAGGTTCGAACTAGGGACCTCTTGAGCATGAGACAGACATGCCACCACCACGCCACCGAGGCGGGCAATCTAATGTTTCTTGCATCGATAGGTATTATATACAGGAGAGCTATGTGACAACACTTGTGTATTTTAAACGAGCCTTCCATCCTTGTTATACTGGGTTGGCGAGCATATACCACGATGAGGCTGCATAAGTGATTATGTTGCACATTCCTCTGGCTTGCCTTCTTGTCCTGGGCAATCAGTAGTTGTACCACCAAACGGCTGATGCGGCATTTACTTGACTTAACAACATCTAACTCGAAAAGGCTGACTTAACAACTTTTGTTTTTGAAATTGATGCCCATTCAACATGCCAGTGAATCTTCTGATTCACAAATCTTTTAGCACTATTACAGAAAGGTTTTCAAAAATATGATAGTATACTGATGTTTTAAGTAAATATAATGTTAAAACAACAACTACGTGGAGTTCGCGTGCTTTTGTTTACATCAGTTTCGCTTCCCTAAGCGGGCGGCTCATTAGAAACTCTGTACAGTTGAAAATCAATATTTGCAGCGTTTTGGTGAAAAGGAGTACATATTTCATAAAAGTTGAGTAACGTCACACTTAATTACTGTTAAGGGATAAAAATAAGTATTTCGACACCGAAGCACTTGAAATTGATCCAGGCTTAGCAAGCAACACAAGTATACCCATTCAGACTTTGTGACGTCTGTACATTCATTTGTTTGGAAGGACCTCTTGAGAAGTGCTGCTGAGGTAAGCAAAATGGTTGTATTGTCTTCATCTTTAACGAACCATTCATATACCGGACCTGCGTCATCTGTTTCCCTTCAAGTGCCGCTTGATCTTCAGCTTTGTTCGTGGAAGGTAATGCTGCTACACAGAATCTTTACGTGTGTGGTTCACATACTTACTTCTAGCTGCATTTGTAAAACTGGTCACTATGTAACGACTTTAAATGTTAACTTCCCTTTTGACAAGTGTTGTACAATTCAAAACAACAACAAGGAATATTTCGGAAACGGTTAATTACACCGCTCTGAAATTTAATTCTTTAGTGTTTAGGCTCTAAATATCATTTCCCCCTAATTTTGGGGCATTAATTCCAATATATGTAATAAATTTTCTTGGACCACATCCAGATTTTTCAAAAAAGTCAAAACAAAAATTTTGTATTCACCTATTAGCACTATATATATTTATACACTTCTACAATATTACTATTATTCTCAAGAACATGATGTGAATGAAGAAGTACGTAATTATGTCATTTTAAACACAATTTATGCACATTTTAAAAGTATTATCAACTTTAGATAGAAAAACACAGTGACCTAACTATGAGGGCTCTTCAGTAAAGAACGATCACAACTTTTTTTGACAACGTACCTTTACTCATCCTCATAATTTTGACGGTCTTTCTCAAAATAGTCTCCCCTGAATGCGATGTACTTGTCCCAGCGTTTCTATCAGTCTTCAAAGACATGTTGAAAACCATTTTTGAGAGATCCTTCAAAATCGCCTCCGCAGCCTTCACCACTGCTTCTCATGATGGATAATGCCTCCCACGAAGACTTTTCTTCAAGTTAAAGAATATAAAAAAGTCACACAGGGCTAAATCCGGACTATAGGGAGGGTGAGGTATGCACTTCACGTTGATTTTTGCAAGATTTTCAGTAACATTGGCAATATACGGCAGCGCATTATCGTGGTACAGCATCCAGCCTGCTTCACGGAAATGTGGTCTTTTGCGCCTGATATGGACTTGCAATATTCTCAGGACATCCCAGTAGTATTGTCCAGTTACTGATGTGTGTGCAGGTACAACATGCTGATAAACCATTCCATGAATATCAAAGAATGAGATGACCATAACTTTCCCAGCAGAAGCAACCACTTTTGCTGTTTTGGGGGTTGGTGATGAAGGAGATTTCCGCACTCAGCGTTGCTGTTTGCTCTCAGGATCAAAATGATGTACCTAAGTTTCAGCAGCAGTGATTACGTTTGAAAGAATCTTCGGATCTTCCTCTAACATCAACTTTAACTGCATGCAGACCTGCATGCGAATGTCCTTTTGTTCGGGAATCAACAGTCCTGGAACCCATCGCGCACAAACACATCTCATGTGTAATGTTTCTGTCACCAGCGTGTGGGTGGCACCCAATGAAATGTTCAGTATTTCAGAAAGTGATCTTAAGGTAATTCGTCGATCCTCTCTCACAATGGTAGCAGCAGTGTTGATGTTTTCTTCCGTAAGAGCAGTTACTGGAGCCCCGGGTCCACCTTCCTTTAAAATTGGTTGTCTCCCCTCTTTGAACATTTTAAACCACCTTCGAGCTGTGCTGTAGGGAAGAACAGACTGTCCATAGGCCTCCTGTAACATTGTATCGGCCTCAACTGAAGATTTGTTGAGACGAAAGCAGAATTTCAAAGCTGCATGTTGTTCCTCGGTGTTACCTCCATTACAGCGGTAGGCGATACTGAACATATCTGAACTTGCATGATTCTCACAACAATGAAACTACTACGGCCTGTTTGTTTTATATTAAGCTAACAGAATATAATAAGATTGAATTTTAGTGCGGAAAATTATGACCGTAAAAACTTATGATCATTCTTTATTGAAAAGCTCTCGTATAAAATGCGTAGAATTACTGTTTTAAAGTTCTGAGGAAGAGTAATATGCTTTTATCCTATGCAAAACATGTATTTAAGTTAAGCGAGAGTTCTTTAAGGACTTTTGGTAGTGTCAGAGTAGTAATTTCCATGTAATATATGTTAGTGTTTCTTGAAAGCTATGTAATCTATCATAATGAAACTTCTACCACTTATACACCAGTGTCTTCTAATTCAGAAACCATAATCAAATCATAAATAAAGTAAATAAGTTTTGCTCTATTGATATTCCAATAAACACAAAAGTTTCAAAACTTCTCACGCATTTTCACCTTTAGTTGTCATTTTCTCCTAAACAGTTAAAGTAAGACATTTCAAACTTTTTAATCACTTTACAAACATGCTACTTAACATAGCTGGTGAACTATTAAGTCATTTTAATCAATGATAGCAATTTGAAAAATGAATAATAATGTACACTTTATTTTTTAACTTTTTATATACGAAAATATTTTTGAGGAATTTTGAGGAATTTGTGTAACATATGAAGCTTTCACCAGCTGTTTAGAACAGTATATTCTACATATGTATAACAAAATTCAAAGCTCTATCTAGTATAGATTTCTAGAAAAGTGTACATAAAGTTTTAAAAAGCAGGTTACGGTAAATGACAAAAGAAGACAATGTATATTATATGTAACATATCCAGAATTCAAAACATTCCTGGTCCATACTCCCTTCCCCAGTTGTCTCAGCATCCTCTCTACCCTAATACTTGCTTCCCTAGACACTGCCTTCACTTGTTTTTCTGCTTCTTTTTGTCTTGATGCGTCAATGTTTTCAAAGGCACAGTCAAAATTAAAACCTGGTTCCAGTCACAGTTCCCCTTTTAGTATCACCATCATTAAAACATCCATCACAGCAAATTTAATAGTTTTACTGCCAACATACACAGATTTTGGAACTCTTTCCCAGATTAGGTGATTGAAGCTCTCGTTTCGGTTTTGTGTACGACCATGTACCCTCTCATATTATTTCTCTTTCCTCTAAGTCTTTTGCCCATTCTTTTTTGTGCGTCTCCAACACACTCTAGCTTTTACACTTGTACCTCTTGTCAATATACATTGGCTTCTTGCACCCTTAAGAAAACTTTGGTGTCCTCATCCCCTTAATAATTCTGCTTGTGATAAGTAGAAGAAAAAATGCAGAATAAAAGGGGGACATGATAGACTGGCCGCCATATTTAAAACCCCGTTTAAATACACTTAATTGCCACAACATACAAAACCGTATAATGGACATGTTCTCCAAACTGTGTAGATTCATATTAAGCAAAAAACAAAATCTAAAAGCACTGCCAATGATTTGATTCTTTTAAATATAACCCTATTTTGGTTTTCATCACAACGAATGAGATGGAGTTAGAGATATAAATAAATATAATACTTAAAGGCGGAACAGGCTTAAATAGTAAGGTTACGTCGTACTCTCAGAGCTTTTCTGGATTTCCTGTTATAAACCACTTACCTCTCCTATATCACAACGCACCATAAACACAAGAAACGTTTGCAGTTGCAGCCCACACATGCAGAACTTAATCTTGGAGAAGAAAACCCAGATGTTTCTTGGCTGAGGGTTTATTTTTGTTGAATGTTTATCCACGGGCAAGAGATTTAATTGCAACACAAGGCCCTGAGGTATCATAGTTATCTTCACAAGAGTTTACTTTCTTACCAGAACAGAGGGACGTAGACATGGTCTCCAGATATTACTTTCTTTTCAATAAAGTCAGTTCAGGGTAACTTCATGTCGAAGACAACTCTACCGTTTTATCTAAACCAACTGTTGTACCTTCTACCTGCACAGGATGTCTCAGAAACTGTTACCCCACACTGGCCCAAGTACCGTATTCTACTCAAAAATTGAAACACGAGATTACAATGGAAGTATATAACTTGACAATCACTGCATCTAGAAAAACCATATTCTAAAACGTCCTGTTTGTTTAGTGGTGTGTTTATCTGAACAGCATAACTCAGAAACAAATGCTGATCAACAACTTGGAACTTAATCGTTGTTTCACATAAGCTTTTCCCGTATCTCTTAACGGTCACGTGACCTAATCACCTCTCAGTGGCTGCTGTTGTAGTATAGACTGTGGTGCGGTAAAAATTAGTTCGTTATTTAACATGGTGATATGTCTTTATATGTTGGAAGAGAATTGTCAAATTTATATTTTCCTAACTGTTTGAATTAAATATATTACGCAACAGAGTTGATTTATCTGAAATGCATGTTAATTCTTAAACGAAGTAAAGAGGAGGTTCCTTTGCTCTCAAGCACATGACACGATAGCACGTGATATAGCGGTAGTGGTGACATATTTGTTTATATGACTTTTATCACTGGTATTGGTTTGAACTGGATTAGACATATATCGCCATTCGAAGGTGTCTTGTGCCGAGTGAGAGAGCTAAATTATTTTATTGTTCGTTTATTGCGTGTGTACTTATTATATGTATAATGGCAGAGTCTAGCGCCAGTTTTTCGCTGAAGCATCGCAAGGGAAAACATTTAAAAAGCGGTGAAAAAAGAATTGTGGTGCATGTGTTTAATGCACTCACAGAGAAGAGTCCGTCTTTGTCTGTGAAAGAAGTCGAACAGCTGGGCTCTGAGCTTACAGGTGTGAGTGTTAGATGCGTAGGAACATCGCGACATGAAATTGAGACAACAGGAAAACTTACCACACCAGGGGCGATATTGCTGTGTGGCGAAGACGTTATTTAAGGACAATCAGACTGTACCGGGATACAAATCACGAAATATACTACCTTGACGAGACTTGGGTGAATGAAAGACACACGACGAGTATGGCTTGACACGACCATTAACACTGAAAGACAAGCATTTTTGCAAGGTATTTGTGCTGCTTTTAAGAAATCCCAGTAGGAAAGGCCGAAGGCCTTTCGTTATCAACTTGTTCCAATTTCATTGCTCATTCATTCAGTTTCAACTTGCCCAGTTTCATTATAAACTTCATTGATTTTGCATGCCTTCGTATTCTTATTTCTATCTTATTATGACGTTTACTGCAGGTTTCAATGTGACGGGAAGGGACCGCCTATGGCCTATGGCGCGAAAGCATTAGCCAATTAGAGTAAGGGGGAAGGTAGTTGCACGCGGAGTGGTATATGTCAGCGGGGCAAGGTTTTATGAAACAGAGATTAAATGCAGCAAGGCATACATGACGAAGATTTTCAAAACGAAATCCTTCCATCAAAAGCTATCCTTTATGGAACATTTTTTCCGAAAAAGTTAAGTTGAAAAACATCATCCTAAGATTTCCTTTAAATTATCACACTCTTAAATTATTTTCATGACAAAATATGTAATTATTTTTCATTCTCTGAAAATAATCCTGAAGCCCTTTCATGCCGAAAGTCTTGACCATGGAAAGAGAACTGAATGTCAAATCCGTCACATAGCGACCAACTTTTAAAAGATTTGACTGTCCGTATAACCCTTAAACAACAAATCTGATATTTAATTTACGATCTTCTTAGGATGCGACACGAAGAAGTTAAAGAAAATCACTCCACCTCAAATTGCCTTCCATGAAATTTTCGATTTTAATTACTTATAAGCCAATAGATTTATGGACTTTCTACGAGGGTGGGTCAAGAAGTAAATTCTCCTATTTTTTTCTCTTTTAATTTCAAGAAAATTGAATCCAATTTACATAGCTTTAAAACTGCAAAATTGACTATTAATTTGTCCTTATTCAATATAATCTCCGTTCTTTTCAACAGTTTTGGTCCACCTTTTAACTAGGACATGTATTCCAGTGTGGTAAAACACACGGTCTTCCTTCCTAAGCCATTGACGCACGGACGTTTTCACAGCCTCCTCATCTTCAAAAGGAATCCCACGATGAGCTTCCTTTAGTGGCCGGAACAGATGAAAGTCTGATGGTGCCAGGTCAGTGAGGTAAGACTTGCCATCGCAATTTCTCAATTTCTGCAGTGGTGTAACGGCTGGTGTGTGGTCTTGCATTGTCATGCAAAAGAAGAACACCCGCCATAGTTTTTGTTGGGCGAACTCGGCGAAGACGTGCTTTCAGCTTTTTGAGAGTTCTGACGTATTGGACAGATTTTATTGTGCATCCCTGCTCCAAAACAATCAATCATAAGCACACCCTCTGCATCCTAAAACACTGTTGCCATAACTTTCTCTGCCGACTGCTGAGTTTTTAATTTTTTTTTCTTCGGTGACGTTGTGTGATACCATTCCATTGACTACCACTTTGACTCAGTTTCAAAAAATGAACCCACGTTTCGTCTCCAGTAACAATTTCTTCCAGAAACTCCTCTCCCTCCAAATTAAAGCGCTGCAAGTGTTCGGAGGCTATTGTTTTCCTTGTTTCTTTGTTTTGGGCGGTTAACATTCTTGGTACCAAACGTGAACAAACTTTTGAGTAACCCAGTTGTTGAATAATGGACATCACACTGCCTTTACTGAGGGAGGTAATGTGACACAATTCACCTGTTGTTACCCGGTGATCACCACGAATGATGTCATCGACTCGCTGAATGTAGCATGGAGTCACTGCCGCTTCGCTTTTCATCTGTCAATGGTGTTTGCCCTTCAGCTTCGTTACAGCGACGAACCCATCGTCTAACAGTGCTGACATCCACCGTTGCATCACCATACACATTTTTTAGCCTTTCGTGAATGCGAATTGGCGTTTCACCTTCCGCAGTCAAAAATTCAATCACAGAACGCTGTCTAATACGAATGTCGATGTCAGCTATTTTGCAAGAGCATGCAGTGCTGCCACCTGTTGACTTAGGAAGTTACTACTGCAGGAGATTGGAGAAGAAGGTTTGAGGAATTTCGCAAAATTCAAAGTTTTCATATAACTTACTTATTTAAGAAAAATAAAATAGGAGGCATTACTTTTTAACTCACCCTCGTTTGTTTGGACAATTTAGAACTCCGATATATGCCTAACAAATCTGTAGCAAAACGCGTAACTAAAAGTGTCAAGAATTCCCGTATAAGATATAAGATTGCTCATTTGCAAAGCGTAGAGGTAGCGTGTCTGAGATCCCTAGATCGTTTCTTAGATAGGCTGAGTTGCCTGATGATTCACACAAGTTTTAGCCCCTGAGTGTCCAGCACACAGCCACTAACACTACACCAACATTCTTCAGACGGTAATACAGTTATTCTGCTGACAACATCAGTTAGTGGAAAGGCACTTGTACAACGAGCTCTACCCGAAAGTCCTAAGACTCCGGCCTCTATCAACTCGAGAGCAATGGTAAGCTCTGGGGGTCTTTCTATGCGGCAAAACCTTGCGTCTAAAAAGCCCCCCCACCTGCCTTCAACACGCCACATACGCGCGTCAACACCGCAGATAAGGCTACCGATTTGACCTCGGTGGGTCCGCCTGGTGATGTAGCACACCTTCTACTAGCTCGGCAGGCTAGTACCCGGTATTTCTTAGGCAACCGTCTACCCCCTCCGGGCGGCCATAGCCTGGCTGGAGGTACGCGATCTCCCACGGGTGTCGGGAACACTCTGCTTCTTCGAGTCCAACCCAATCCGAACAACTCCCATTCAGGGAGGGGCTCGAACCTTCAGTCCAACGTTCCTCTGGTTATGTCAGAGGTACCACCAGTGCTAAGGGTCCGCAGCGCACCACGGCCGCTGAAGGGGACGGATCCCCTCCCATGACCCATGCGACACTAAGAGAGAATGTTTTGCCGAAGAGAATTATTTCTATCAGCAACAGGAGTACAGATGTATTATTTTATCTTGACAGGAATCCTGCGCGGTAGGGATGAGTAGCAACTGTGGTGGAGATAGTGCACCTATCGCCACAATGCGTCACACGCGTAAGATTACAAGAGGGGAGGGCGGTGCATAAGGTGTCTAAAAACAAATTTCATTCTCGAAGCCAGTTTTGGAGCTCTTATAAACTAAGTTGTAATTCTTACTATGGTAGTAATCTCCACGCTTTTGTTGGATCTTAAATAGTACATAGGCATTTGGAACAAAACCCTGTTCTCCTCCAGCAGGCATGATAACCAACTGTCGGCCTTTCAATATCGCTGCAGAGTCCCTGTAACGTATTTCACTCCAGGCATATGGTCTAGTATGTGCTGTATTTATATAAGTTTCATCCATATAAACTATATAAACTTCACTTCGATATCTCCGAATATTTCGTAAATACTTAAGCCTTTTTGCACGTATGGTGCGATGTTCGATTAAAATTTGTCTGTCACGCTTAGTGTTTCTTTTTTTAAATAATCCTAGCTTCAAAAGAACTCTGTTTAATGTTCAGACACTGCCTTGAAAGTCAGTAGAATTTTTAGCTTCATAAGCACTTTCTTCAAAGTTGGTCTTTGTTTTTCTGTGCTTTAAAAATTATTCACAGTTCGCCTAACTACTTCTGAATTAAAACATCCAAATTAGTTTTTGTTCATGTTCTTATTCTTTGTTTACTGGGCATAGAGAAGGACGTTGTTACACTAGCACCAATGGCGTTTCTTTCCTTAATAACTCACCTAAACTGTTTTCAGACACAACTGTTGCCTCACATCTCCTTCCCCAGATTTTTATAGCAGACCCAGACCATTGTTCCTTTTTTATAAATCTATGGATATTGGTTATTACTTCTCGTGTTTTTAAATGTAGCACCTTATTTCCTAATTTGCTGCTAGGAGGCGTCATTTATAAATGCTGAGTGAGTGAGTGTGGTGTTTAAGGGCCCGTCGACAACAAGGTCATTTGGGCCCCAAGTCAGCACTAAAAACCTAAAAACTATAAAAACTCAATTAAAAGGTAAAATACAATTAAAACACTCAACTATTAAAAGCACATTAAAATCATCCCAGTACTAAAAATTTAAAAACTCTAAAATTAATAAATTTAAAACACAAGTCAGACTTGTTTATTAAAACCTATTTTTAAAACAAACCGCAGTGCCTTATCCACGGCCCCTGGGTCGTCCCCTAAAATACTAAACAAGTTAGCTCCCAAGCCCAAAGACTGGCGAACGCGGGCGTACTGCGGGCAATCCAGCAGTACATGCCGCACAGTGAGGCGTACTGCACACGGGGCACACACAGGGGCCGGTTCCCCTCTCAAAAGATGGCCATGAGTTGCACGTGTGTGCCCAATTCTTAGCCGGGTGAATATCACCTCGGCCCGCCGGTTATCCCTGCAGGAAGTTAGCCAGGGTCGTACGCTGTCTTTAATTGCCCGGAGTTGTGTGCCTTGTAAAGCTGTCCAGGAGTGCTGCCAAGCAGAGAGGAGTTGGCGACGGAAAAAACGTTGCACGTCCTGGAATGGCACTGTAGTTGTTAAACTCCGGGGCAAACGGCAAGCAGACTTAGCAGCCGCGTCCGCCTCCTCGTTCCCGCAAATCCCAACATGGCCTGGGGTCCAAGTAAAAATAAAATTGTATCCGCGATTGAGCATTTGCGAGATCTGGGTCTGTATTTTTAAAACCAGTGTGTGAGCGGTAGTGTGCTGTTGTAAGGCCAGAAGCGCACTTAGACAGTCAGTGCAGATGATAAAAGAGCCAGGAGCTAACTTGCAAATAAAAAGGAGCAAATAAAAAATGGCATATAGCTCTGCTGAGAAGACCGAAGTGGAGTCCAGAAGTCGAAATTTATGAGTCTCGCCGTTGATGAAGAATGCGCAACCCGTAGCGTTACCTAACTGGGAACCGTCTGTAAAGACCGGAACGTAGTTAGGGTAACGGCCCAGTAATTCGGCAAAAAGTTGTTGGAAAACCGAATGTGGAGTAGCGAGGCTAGGGTTGTTTGAAAGAGTTAGGTCGAACCGCGCACGATTGAGCTGCCATGCAGGATAAGGGCAGATGGACGACCTCTCCACGCGAGGCATTCGGATGCCATGGGAATGTAGGTGATCCCGAAATCTTATTCCCACGGGGCGTGTCCGAGAACCAGGGCGCATATAACGGTGGACTAAATCTGGACACAGAACTGGTTTAAAACAAGGATGATTGGGATGACTTGCCAGCTTCGAGACGTATGAGCAGAGTAACATCGAGCGACGAATATGCAGTGGAGGTTCGCCTGAGTCTGCATACAGGCAGTCGACTCGACTGGTGCGGAATGCTCCTGTGGCAAGGCGGATGCCAGTGTGATGCACGGTGTCTAAAAGGCGAAGTTTAGAGGCGGTCGCTGCGCCATAAATAAAACTGCCATAGTCCAGCTTGGACCGAACCAGAGAGCGGTACAGCCTCAACATTACCGTGCGATCGCCCCCCCCAAGATGCTCCACATAATACCTTCAGCACCCGAAGAGAACGATCGCAAGAGGCACGAAGGTGACGAATGTGGTGCTCCCAATTTAACTGTCGGTCCAAGTAGAGGCCCAAGAACTTCAGGTGTGAGACAAATGGCAGGGGTGTGCCGTTCAAATGAAGATCAGGAGGCGGGTGAATACCTCGTAGGCGGTGAAAGTGGATACACTGCGTCTTCGCAGCTGAAAAACGGAAGCCTTTTTGAAGCGCCCAAGCTGCTAGCTGGGTAATGGTCAGCTGCAGTTGGCGCTCAATGTGATCTATGTTGGCAGACCTATAATAGACTGCGAAGTCGTCAACATAGAGGGATGATGGAATTCCACTTCGAACGGCACTAGTGATGCCGTTAATCGCTACGGCAAAAAGGGTGACGCTCAAAATTGACCCTTGAGGTACACCGTTCTCCTGTATCCGCTCCTGGGATATCGTTTTCCCTATCCGCACACGAAAACGGCGAAGTTTTAAAAAATTGCATAAAAACTCGGGCAGATGACCACGCATGCCGTAACCATGTAAGTTACGGAGTATGCCGTACCGCCAAGTGGTGTCATAGGCCTTCTCCAGGTCGAGGAACACGCCCACGGTATGTTGCTTCAGTAGAAACGCATCCGAAACATACCCCTCAAGGCGTGTTAGATTATCGACACTTGAGCGATGGCGACGAAAACCGCATTGCAAGTTGGACAGATGGTTATGTTTTTCGAGCCACCAATTTAACCGAGCGTTTATCATTTGCTCCAACGTCTTACAGATGACACTTGTCAGGCAAATGGGGCGGTAGCTAGATGGTAGCTTGCGGTCCTTTCCGGGTCGAGGGATGGGGATGACAATACCCTCTCGCCAGGAGGAAGGGAAAACCCGCTCATGCCAAATGCGGTTATAGATGTTTAGAAGGAAACATAGCGCCTCAGATGGAAGATGTAGCAGCATCTGTCGGTGTACGTCATCGGGACCTGGAGAGGAATCCTTTGCTAACGCCAGAGAATGGGCGAGCTCGGCTGCGGTAAAGGGTTGGTTGTACGGCTCGGTGCAGTCACTATTAAAATTAAGTGGTACCCGCTCCGCCTTTTCCTTAATAGGCAGGAAGAGAGCGTCATAGCGGGCAGTTTGGCTCGTGGCAGCAAATGTGGTAGCTAGGGCTTCAGCTATGTCCTGCTCGGTGGTGCACATGGATCCGTTGATGGCAAGGCCGGGAATTACCGTCCGGCGATACTTGCCATACATCCGCCGAACAGCTGACCATACTTGTTGGGTAGAGCTGCGCCGGGAAAGCGAAGACACATAGGCTTCCCAGGATTTACGTTTTGCGTTGCGCAGTATGAAGCGTGCCCTAGCGCGAGAACGTTTGAAGGCGACGAAGTTCGCTTCCGTCGGGTGCCGCTGAAAAATGCGCAAAGCACGTTTGCGTGCTTTGACAGCCAAACTACATTCCTCGGACCACCACGGTACAGGAATACGACGTGGTGTAGGTGAGCCTCGAGGAATGCTGGATTCTGCTGCGAGCAGGATCGAGCAAGTAAAATATTCGACCATTTCGTCGATGGTGTCGAAACCATGGTCGATGAGGTGTATGAGGGATTGGAATTTTCCCCAGTTAGCTTTGGAAATAATCCAGCGAGGATGTCGAGAAGGTACACATTGGCGGCCAGAAAAATGAATGTTAATGGGGTAATGATCACTGCCGAAGAGGTCGGAAAGTACTGACCACTCAAGTAGTGGTACTAATGACGGACTGCAGAAGGAAAGGTCTAGTACGGAATGTGTACCATAAGCGGATGATAGGAATGTCGGGTCACCAGTATTTAGCAGAAGCAGTTCAGACTTATCGAAGACGTCTACGAGGAGGCATCCACGGGCGTCATCGGTGTCTGATCCCCAGAGCGTGTGCTTGGCATTCAAATCTCCCACAAGGAGTAGTGGTGAGGGGAGCTGAGCCAATAGAGCTTGAAGATCACGCTCTGGAACTATACTGAGCGGCGGCAGGTACATGTTGCATATGGTAAAAGTGATGCTCTGCAGCTGCAGCCGAACGGCCACAGCTTGCAATGGTGTGGTGAGAGGAACGTGGGCGGCGGAAATGTTAGGCGCCACTAAGGTAGCAACGCCACCGCTTGCACGCATACCTGCAAGAGAATCGCTTCTAAATGCCGAAAAAGAGTGAAGTTGTAACGAGTGATTGGGATGTAAGTGGGTTTCCTGGAGGCAAATTATTGACGGTGACCGTTGAGAAACTAAATATTGTAGGTCTTGAGCACGAGCTCGAAAACCATTGACATTCCACTGGATTATTTCCATGAAGAGTTTTTAACGGGCCGTTTTAACTTTTTTCTTGACCTTGGCTGACTTGGGCCCTACGACTCGAAAATCGTTAGCCTCCTGTGACTCCGCTGATGTTCGGGAGTCAGAACTCCTACGGCTCGTAGAACGAGACCGGGATCTAATCGAAGGCGAGCGACTTCGCGATCTATGTTGTGGCCGGGATCGGTTTTTTACTATTACCACTGGATTGTTGTTACTCGGTGATGGCTTGGTGGCGGGAGTCTGTACGGCTGAAACGGAGGCTGTGCTGGTGGATATACAAGCAGTCTGAGACGTGGGTTTAACGGCTAGAAAGTCAGTCTGCGTGGAGGCGTGGGCGACAGGGTCGTGTTGAACAGCAACAGTGGTGTTCGGAGTACGGCGAGCTGCTGATGCATATCCAGTAGTAGTGTTAGGAGGCTTCAGTTGTTCGAAGCGCCGCCGTGCCTCTGGAAAAGTCAGGCGTTCCTTTACACGTAGCTCCTGAATGCTCTTTTCGTCCATGAATCTAGGGCACTGTCGCGAACTAGAGGGGTGACTGCCGCCACAGTTCACGCAACAAGGTGTCCGACTGCAGTTTGGATCGTCGTGCTTCGGTAGGCCACATTGCTCACAAAGAGCAGGATTTGTACATGTGACCTTAGTATGTCCGAACCGCTGACATTGGAAACAGCGCATGGGGTTCGGAACATACTGGCGGACGCTAGCACGTTCATAGCCGCAATAGATGTACTCGGGTAGCTTAGTCCCGGCGAAAGTAAGAAAGACCGTACGTAGCGGGTACTCCTTGCCATCTTGTTTTCGAGTAAGCCGGTACGCCTGACAAACGAGTTGGTCGGAGAGGCAACTTACTATTTCCTCATTCGCAAGACCATCCAAGCTGGAGGTGGTGACTACTCCTCTGCAGGTGTTAAGGGTTTTGTGTGGGGCTACCCGGATCGGGTAGGAGCCCAACAAAGTCGCCTTTTGCAGTTTTTTAGATTGGTCCGCTGTTGTGGTCTCTAATAGTAAGCTGCCGTCTCGAAGTCGGGTAGCGTTTTTTACAGGGCCACTGATTTTATCAAGCTCACGTTTTATATAGAATGGACTAATGTCTTTAAAGGTTTTGCCATCACATGCCAAGGTCATCAATAAATATGGGTCGATGAAAGAGGTTTTGCGCGGATGCATTTTGAATAGGACCCCCATCCGGAACCGTCGGCGTCAGCCTGCCATCCGGGGGTTAAAGAAAGAAAGACACCGAATCTTCACGGTCTGTGCCGTCATGGGGACCTCACCCATGACCGATCTCATTTGTACTTCAGAAAAGCTACCCTTCCACATCCACTGCTTGTCCGTATGGGTAAACCGTTCACCACGCACACCCCGGCTTTATTCCCCTACCACAGGAATAACCGCCTGTGGCTCCCCACTTTAGGCCGCGCATGCGTGTAATAGGCACACGCGGATTCAGGGGACTTGTGGTTGATTACACCGGGGTTCCGTCAGCGGTAACACGTCCGGTCCGTGATACTAACCCAACGGCAAAACGCGGCCGTCGGGAGATTACCACAGACCGGGCCCTCAAGGAGCTACGTGGGTGTACTTGACGGTGTGGACGGGCTCCGCACCTAAGGCTACACATAGGGGCAGTGCGAAGGGTCCGCTCAACCTTCACTTTTGAGACCTCCGGAGAGCACACATGTCGGAAGCCGCGCTGAAAACCGTGGGACAGAACCACGGAGATAGGAAAGATCCCTGCTGGTGAGACAGGAGTTATAAACCTAAGACCTTAAGTGCTAAGAATTATAATAAAAAACTAGAAGGGGAAGAAGGTGATGCTTACTGACAAGCAGTAGCTGCACGTGGCACAGTTGATGGAGATGAAGGGGATGAATTGAGGGTGAATGGCTAGGGACCCCGGGATCGCCAAACCCGTACCTACCGTAGTAGGTCCCTGGGGAAAAATACCAGAGCCTCTTCTGCCAGTTTTCGGGGTTACTGATGGGCCTTCTCGGCAGCCGTAGCGGTCGTGGGGTACACCAAGTCCCCACCGTACATCACCCCATCAGTCGGTCCCCTACTTCCTGTTGCCCACCCCTCGGGACGAGGACCGCAGAGGTTGGATTTTGAGGGGCTTTATAAATGCTCTCTTGGAACCAGGAGACAAGCACATTTTGAAACAAGCTGTAGTGTAACCGAGTAGCTCTGCACGTGTTTAGTTGCTCGTAACTGGTACGCAACTGAACTGCCGTCCCCTACAGTTGCAACCGTTCTGAGGTGGCTTCGTCCAGATACCACTGCGCATCGCTCTGCACTTTTCAAGATAAAAAAAATACATCTGTACATCCTCACTAGGAGCCGCCGGGGAACGGCAAGCTCCATCGTCGAATACCATCTTGGGACCCTTCCAAATGTTCTGTTGAACATCCATTTCAAATAGAACCTTTAAATTGCACTTTCTTTGTACGATATGTTTTTAAAGAATGAAATTGTTGTGAAGGAAATGGAAAAACAGAAAGCTTGCGGTGGATGACACCGATCGCACTGTATCGTTTGTAGCTCCGCAAGCCAGGTGTCATCCAGTCTATATGCTTAAATTACCTCCACATAGGTAGCAGAGCATTTTCTTTAAACATTTGTTTTCATTTCTGCTATTATCTTAGACTTAAGGTGCAACTTTGGATCGTGGTATTAAATGGCCAGTTCGGAATTTACCTTGGCAACTAACTGAAATCATGAAAACATAAGAAGAGAGACACATTGGTTTACACACAGAATTTGAACCACTTCCTAAAGAATAAAGGCTGCAGAGGTTACCAGCTTGAGCCTTTCCGCTCGTTTTTGAGCATAGGAAACACCATTTTGAATCTATGTAGTGATCATAAGCATTTGTGTAATATATGACTACAAAAAGAGAAAATGAAACGAACTTACCTAGCTCGTAAGTATTGTCCATGTTACAGGTCTGGATACCAACAAAATATGTCGAATCTGCAAACAAAAGAAAGAGTTTCAGTTTATTTGAAAGATAATTGCATGCAACTCTCACACTCATAAAGTAAAGCCCAAATCCAGTAATCATAGAATCCCTATAAAATTGTAATGTGTAGAGAAAGTGGTATGATAGTTACCGCTAAAGTTGCTTTAACATTTTATTTAAAATTTTCGTATGAATACACGAAAGACTGTAGGGGCTTTAAAAGGATACAGAATGTATCTTTATTCAGGTCAAATATTTTGGGAATCCCTCCAAATAACATTAAATTAAAATAAATGAATAATCGAATATACACCTGAAAATCATACATCATTCAATTAAAAGACAAAAACTAAGTTACCAGAATTGCCACACGTAACTTACTCCCTCCTTTATGCAAGTCATGAGCTAAGGGTAACCTTGTCAAATATGCACTTTCAGAATGATAACATCTGGTATTAGAGTCCCGAAAACCAGAGATTTTAAATGTCACCAAATTGAAATCAGGAGATCGAACAGTTCATGAAACAATTCTTCACTCCGCTTGATCAATGCCTCACGTACAATAGGCCCCGAGTTCGAATCTCGGTCGGAGGAAGTTATCCCGACAAGGTATTCTCACAGATTTTCCTTATCCTGAAAGATGAAAGTTTTCTCTGAACTCTATGTACCCTATACTTATTTGAACATCATTTCATTCATCGTCCGATAAGACTTAACGTTGGAGTATTTCTTCTACCCTGAAAGATGAATGTCTAGTAACTCTAAGCTCTATGTACCCTGTACTTATTTGAACATTATTTCATTCATCGTCCGATATGACTTAACGTTGGAGATTTTCCCTTATTCTGAAAGATGAATTTGCTAACTCTAAGCTCCATGTACCCTGTACTCATTTGAACATCAGTTCATTCATTTTCTGATATTACTTAACATTGGAGATTTTTCCTTATCCTGAAAGATGAATGTCTGGTAACTCTAAGCTCTATGTACCCTGTACTCATTTGAACATCATTTCATTCATCGTCCAATAAGACTTAACGTTGGAGGTCTTCTCTTATCCTGAAAGATAAGTGTCTGGTAACTCTAAGCTCTATGTACCCTGTACTCATTTGAACATCATTTCATTCATCGTCTGATATGACTTAACGTTGGAGGTTTTCTCTTATCCTGAAAGATGAATGTCTGGTAACTCTAAGCTCTACGTAACTTGTACTAATTTGAGCATCATTTCATTCATCGTCCGATATGACTTAACGCTGGAGATTTTCCCTTATCCTAAAAGATGAATGTCTGGTAACTCTAAGCTCTACGTAACTTGTACTAATTTGAGCATCATTTCATTCATCGTCCGATATGACTTAACGTTGGAGGTTTTCTTTTATCCTGAAAGATGAATGTCTGGTAAGTCTAACCTCTGTGGACCATGTACTTATTTGAATATCATTTCATTCATCGTCCTATATGATTTAACGTTGGAGGTTTTCTCTTATACTGAAAGATGAATGTCTGGTAACTCTAAGCTCTATGTACCCTGTACTTATTTGAACATCATTTCATTCATCGTCCGATATGACTTAACGTTGGAGGTTTTCCCTTATCCTGAAAGATGAATGTCTGGTAACTCTAAGCTCTTGTACCCTGTACTCATTTGAACATCATTACATTCATCGTCCGATATGACTTAACGTTGGAGGTTTTCTCTTATCCTGAAAGATGAATGTCTGGTAACTCTAAGCTCTATGTACCCTGTACTTATTTGAACATCATTTCATTCATCGTCCGATATGACTTAACGTTGGAGGTTTCCTCTTATCCTCAAAGATGAATGTCTGGTAACTCTAAGCTCTTGTACCCTGTACTTATTTGTACATCATTTCATTCATCGTCCGATATGACTTAACGTTGGAGGTTTTCTCTTATCCTGAAAGATGAATGTCTGGTAGCTCTAAGCTCCATGTACCCTGTACTCATTTGAACATCATTTCATTCATCGTCCGATATGACTTAACGTTGGAGATTTTCCCTTATCCTAAAAGATGAATGTCTGGTAACTCTAAGCTCTACGTAACTTGTACTCATTTGAGCATCATTTCAGGGCGCCGGGGTAGCGCGGTGGTTTCGTTCGCGGCTCCCGTTCTAAGGGTCCCGAGTTCGATTCCCGGCTCTGGGGTTGGCGATTTTAAGTCGGCCCTATCCACGCCTTCACCTCTGTCTAGCACACGTGAAGTATCCCCTATGCCCAACGTGGTTCGGAGTCCACGGTAAAAACTGTAGGTCCTCTCACCTCACCGCCATCTTCACTATCACCCTATCATCGGAGGTAATGGACACCGCCCTCTGGGTGCCTCCACCTGAGAAATGGGTCCGGTCATCACTTGGTGGGGTGAGGTTACCCCGAAGGCCAAGGTTGCCATGTGGGGAGTGTTAGTAACTAACTAACTGAGCATCATTTCATTCATCGTCCGATATGACTTAACGTTGGAGGTTTTCTTTTATCCTGAAAGATGAATGTCTGGTAAGTCTAACCTCTGTGGACCATGTACTTATTTGAACATCATTTCATTCATCGTCCGATATGATTTAGCGTTGGAGGTTTTCCCTTATCCTGAAAGATGAATGTCTGGTAACTCTAAGCTCTATGTACCCTGTACTTATTTGAACATCATTTCATTCATCGTCCGATATGACTTAACGTTGGAGGTTTTCTCTTATCCTGAAAGATGAATGTCTGGTAACTCTAAGCTCTATGTACCCTGTATTCATTTAAACATCATTTCATTCATCGTCTGATAAGACTTAACGTTGGAGGTCTTCTCTTATCCTGAAAGATAAGTGTCTGGTAACTCTAAGCTCTATGTACCCTGTACTCATTTGAAAATCATTTCATTCATCGTCCGATGTGACTTAACGTTGGAGGTTTTCCCTTATCCTGAAAGATGAATGTCTGGTAACTCTAAGCTCTATGTACCCTGTACTCCTTTGAACATTATTTCATTCATCGTCTGATGTGACTTAACGTTGGAGGTCTTCTCTTATCCTGAAAGATGAATATCTAGTAACTCTAATCTCTATGTGCCCTGTACTTATTTGTAGATCATTTCATTCATCGTCCGATATGACTTAACGTTGGAGGTTTTCTCTTATCCTGAAAGATGAATGTCTGATAACTCTAAGCTCTAAGTACCCTGCACCTATTTGTACATCATTTCATTCACCGTCTGATAAGACTTAACGTTGGAGGTCTTCTCTTATCCTGAAAGATGAATGTCTGGTAACTCTAAGCTCTATGTACCCTGTATTCATTTAAACATCATTTCATTCACCGTCTGATAAGACTTAACGTTGGAGGTCTTCTCTTATCCTGAAAGATGAATGTCTGGTAACTCTAAGCTCTATGTACCCTGTACTCATTTGAACATCATTTCATTCATCGTCCGATATGACTTAACGTTGGAGGTTTTCTCTTATCCTGAAAGATGAATGTCTGGTAACTCTAAGCTCTATGTACCCTGTACTCATTTGAACATCATTTCATTCATCGTCCGATATGACTTAACGTTAGAGGTTTTCTCTTATCCTGAAAGATGAATGTCTGGTAACTCTAAGCTCTATGTACCCTGTACTTATTTGAACATCATTTCATTCATCGTCCGATATGACTTAACGTTAGAGGTTTTCTCTTATCCTGAAAGATGAATGTCTGGTAACTCTAAGCTCTATGTACCCTGTACTCATTTGAACATCATTTCATTCATCGTCCGATATGAGTTAACGTTGGAGGTTTTCTCTTATCCTGAAAGATGAATGTCTAGTAACTCTAAGCTCTATGTACCCTGTACTCATTTGAACATCATTTCATTCATCGTCCGATATGACTTAACGTTGGAGATTTTCTCTTATCCTGAAAGATGAATATCTGGTAACATTAACCTCTAAGTTTATATTGTTCAAAATTACTTAACGTTGAAGGGCGTAAATTAAAATAAAATGTATCTGTAAGTCAATTTGTCAGTGAAGGAACAACACACTAAGCCACTGAATAGAGTTGGCACATCATCGTATAAAAATCTGATGTTCTATTCACATAACTTTTTGTAGTCCAGTACAATCCATTGTTACAAATACTTGTTCCTCTATGTACTACAAGATAATCATGACATGACCGGGGTCCGATTCCCGGCAGTGAGGGTCTCCAATCAAGATAATTCCTCATCTTCTCCAGAGTCTGGAGGTATGGATGAGAGTGTGAATGTGTGCGTGATCTAATGATTAAAACCAAACGAGTATGAATTAGCACTTTCGATATGTAAAAAAGGACAACGTTGGGTACAAATGGAACAAAGAAAAATGTTACACATCTTATTGCGAAATGTTACACATCTTATTGCAAAATTTCTTGCGTGACAAGGACTACAGTATACTTTAAGCGATTGTCGAATGTTTTAAAGTTTGTTCGCTATTGATAACATTGCAATTCCATTATCTTAGTACCACGGAGATAAAAGAATGGTAAGTTACTTGCCATTTGAGAAAATAATAACTGTTAGAAAAGTCATAGAAATTGCTAGGTATATTTACAAAATTGTTCACGTGACAAAAAAGTGTATGCTTTAACTAGAACCGCATTGGCTTGGATAGTAAAACTTTTCTATCTGTTACGGTCTACCAATTACGCAAAAGCCATGCAGAATAAAAAGGACGTCCGCACATTCCCAGATAGTTCAGAATATACATTTTATTTTTAACGAAACTGTCTTAGATATATGTTATTTTATACATTGAGAAAATGATTATTTGAGAACTAGAAAAATATAATAATTTTTAACAGTAGCTTCAGTTATCTTAAAAGAAAATGATATAACATTTTCTTATTATTGCTGAGATCGATTTCGTGAGCACTTGTTTACATCTTCAGTTACAAACAACCTCGTTGTCAACGCTACCAGCACTAGATGTTACTATGTTTTTGGCAGTACTACCAAAATCTGAAAATGAGATAAACTTAAAAACAGAATCGACTGTGGATATTTCAAAATTCATTACGCTGTTTATTTTTAAAAATAAATGTTTTTCCTGGACCATTTTGTTTAATTGTTTTGATAATTTAACTTCTGGATTTATTTCATTATTAAATGACCAAAAATGATCTGCTACGGCCGATTTATCACTCTGTTTATACTTAATGTTACGAAAATGTTCTTTTGTACTGGTTTCCAAATTACGTTTTGTCCTTCCAGTATAAACTTTATCATAATCTAAACAATTAAATTGATAAATACCAGATTTTTATTATTAGGAATTTTAGGTCAGGCATTGGGTTTGCATAATAAAATAAATAAGGCAGTTAATTTATCTGAAATTATAATAGATGAAAATGAAATTAAATATACAGGAAAGACAAAATTTTTAGGAGTTTGGATGGACGACAGTCTAAATTGGAATACACATATTGAAAGTCTAATGAAGAAATTAATTAGCATTTGTTTCAAAATATCAATTTTGAAGCACAGTGTAAATTTGAATACATTAATAATAGCCTATTTTACAAATTTTCAATCATTAATTTCTTATGGTATAGCAGTATGGGGAAATATTAGTAGCATTATCAAAGTATTTAGAATCCAAAAAAGGGTAATTAGAATTATGATAAATTTATAGAGAACAGATAGTTGTAAGCGATGGTTCTAAATATTAGGCATATTGTCATTACCAATATTTCTATTAGAAATAATAGTACAGGTTAAAACGAACTTAGGTAAATTTCAAAAAAGCAATGATATTCATGACCATAACACGAGAAATAGTTCAAACTTACATGTCACCTATCATAAAAAGGAAATGTATGAGCACAGTTTTAACTTCAACGGAATTCATATCTACAATAAACTGCCAACTGAAATAAAAAATATTGAGTCCTTCACAAAGTTTAAAACCACATCAAAGAAGTATTTGTTACGAAAGTGTTACTACTCAGTAGAAGAGTATTGTGACTTTGTGGGTTCGTGAAATGAAAAGTCCAATTACACCACTCAAAAATGTTCTTTATTTCCACCGACTTACACTTAAACTCTTGCCAATTACACAGAATTACGTAATGCACACAATTACGATTCACCAGTTCGTCCGTTACAATTTCACTTGCACTCGTAATTACGTACAATGTTCCGATGCTCTCACACAGTCTTCTCGTCGTACACTAGCGCTGCATTCTTACACCAAGAACTGACTGACTGACTCACTAACTCCTCTTGCACGACGTGTAGCTTATATAGGGTCCGCTTGCCGATCTGGAAGGTTCTCCATTAGATGAAATATCCCGTAATTTCGAGAACACAGGTGGAACAGAAAGAAACGGCGCAGTGATGTTTTTTGTCCCAGCCATCCCTTCTTAACGCTATAAGACAAACGAGGGGGCGGGGCGAACACCGACCCGTCTGCTGCTTGCCCAGTCTATAGGGTGTTCCGACGCTCGGGTGACAGTATTCTTTATTAAATTCCTCTTTATTCAAGGGTTTATTTATTAATCTATGAATCAAACTATTAAAAACAGCAAATTTATGTGAAAAAGTGTTAAGACTTATTTTTTATGTAATTATGGATAAGAGTAGACTTCCTATAAATATTAAAGTCTAATTTACTATTATTTCTTATTATCTTTAGATCTTATAAAGGAAAAAATCCATTAATTTCAGTTTCTAATGTAGATTTTATAGCCTTATCTTGTAAATTTGGTAATTTTAAAACATCATCTATGTGATAAGATTATTTGAGAAAGTAAATTTTTTTAAATATTCCATATGAAGTGAGACATTTCCTGGAAAATCTTCGAGTAGCATATTTTTGAATATCCTGAATTAAAATATTGAGCTTAGTATTTAAGGAACTTTTCGTTTTTGAACTAGGCTTTTATATAGACACGCGCAGACACTCATACACACACACTCACACACATGGAGCTTTCTCAGGAGACCTCAAAACTATAATTTCACGGTGTTTCAGTGGCCACGCCGTGGCTCAGTGGTTAGACTGCTTGGCTCTCACCAAGGCGGCCCGGGTTCGATCGACCGGAAAGTGAGATTTGTGGTGGACAACACGGCGCTGGGGCGGGTTTTCAACGGGACCTCCGGTTTCCCACGCCATCTCATTCCACCGGTGCTCCATCTTCATCTCATGTACCATCAGTGTCATTGCCTGCGGTACCGTATGTAGTAAAAGCGGGCGTTAAGCACTACACATTTCACATTTCACGGAGTTTCAGGAAATCGAACTCTAAAGGACACTCCACTAATGCAATAATCCCAATGCTGAAACGAACGGAAATTCCAACCAGATCCAAAGGTATTCATCCCAAAGATAACCATATTCATATAAATACTTCAGGAGAATTAGGGAAAGCTGAAATTCTTATTTTCACAAATGGCTCCAAGACAGTAAACCACGTTGGTGCAGGAATGGTGGTGATAGAAAACTCCAAAGAGATCTACATAGGAGTTAAAAGATTAGACCTAGTAAACTCAGTATTCCAGGCTGAACTTCTAGGTATTAAAGCAGATGTGGAGTGGATAAAACAACAGAAAATCGGTAGCACAACTTTCGCCATACATGTTGACTCAGTGGCCGCTCTCCTCGCCCTTGGCCGTTCAGCTCAGAGAAAAGACCACCA
>CM060947.1:262843046-262880546 GCA_030765055.1 Mantis religiosa | reverse complement strand
CATAGTCACCATTCAAATTAAGGCATTTATCGTAGCGATGTACGAGCTTGGAAATTCCTTCGTCGAAAAATTCGGCCGCCTGTGCCTTCAACCACTTCGTTACCTCTTCTTGCAGCTGTGCGTCGTCATCAAAACGCTGCATAGCCAGCCACTTCTTCATTGCTGGGAATAGGTGGAAGTCGCTCGGTGCCAGGTCGGGACTGTACGGCGGATGAGGAAACAACTCCCACTTAAAAGATTCAAGAACTTCACGAGTGACATTTGCCGTGTGGGGCCGGGCGTTGTCGTGAATCAACAAGATCTTAGAGCTCAACATTCCTCTGCGCTTGTTTTGAATGGCTCTTCTGAGTTTTTGGAGAGTTTGGCAATACCTTTGAGAGTTTATTGTAGTGCCTCTTTCCAGGAAGTCCACCAAAATCACACCTTTTCTGTCCCAAAAAACAGTCGCCATCATCTTCCTTGCCGACATTGTTTGCATGCATTTCTTGGGTTTTTGGGGAGAACTTGTGTGCCCCCACTGCATTGATTGCAATTTCGTTTCACAGTTCACGTGTTTCACCCATGTTTCGTCACCAGTAACGATGCGATCGAGTAAAGAGTCACCATCCTTATGGTAAACGTCCAAAAAGTTCAACGCTGCAGCCATTCGCTGATTTTTGTGGTCCTCTGTCAAGATTTTTGGAATCCATCTTGAACAAAACTTGTGGTAACCAAGCTTTTCGCTGATGATTTCGTGCAACAAACTTCGCGAAATTTGTGGAAAACTCAAAGAAAGTTCCGTTATTGTGAACCTTCGATTTTCACGGACTTTAGCATCGACTTTTTCGACAAGTTCGGCAGTCACTATGCTGGGTCTCCCACTTCGATCTTCGTCGTGAACATTGGTTCGGCCATTTTTAAATCTGATGACCCACTGACGCACTCCACCTTCAGTGATAATGTTGTCCCCATACACTTCACAAAGCTGCCGATAGATTTCTATCGGTTTACAGTTTTTTGCAGTCAGAAACCTTATTACTGCACGCACCTCGCAGCTCGCGGGATTTTCAATTAACGCAGACATTTCAAACCGTCACAGTATCTGAACGGAGCACAGCACGAACCTCTCACTAGCACGGCTAGATGCCGACTGAGCTGCGCAACGCTCTGACCCCAAGATGGCCGCGCTAGCCCCGCCCCTAGCGGAAACAGACGAAAACGTAATCTACTTTCTGGATAGCCCTCATAGTTATTTGACCCCCCCCCCACTAGTCCCGTAAATAAACCTATTTGTTCCTTGTTTAATGATATTTTTTTACTTTAATGAATAGAATTAATTTATCAATATATAATGAGTAAATGGTAAGGATTTTCTGGCTAATACAAGCTTCTTTATAGGATTGTATGTTGTCCAAGTGATATAAGATTCTTAAACTTCCTTTTTGCAAAACAAATATCCTATTCATATTTTTGAAACTAGTACCCTTCCCCCTAATTTTCTATATCATATTCAAGGTGGGCATTAATGAGTCCCTAATAAGGTAGTTTCAGAACATCCTCATGTAGATAATTCAACTGCCGTAGCATAAATATACTCAAACTCAATAGCACGCTTCTTCATATTATCCACATTCACAGCACACCAAACTTTGTTACCTAACCTCAAACAGCAGCAGCAACCGTAAGAATGATTAAGAAACAGCTGTGAAACTACCACAGTGATTTATAATCTTGTAGGTACACTGCCGTTTGTTTAGCATTCAATGGAACTTACGCATGCGCAGAAGAACCTTTCTACGTCGTGTAACATTTGCTCCGTGCTGCTCCCCGGCTTTGCTTGGTTCGAGGCTTTTTATCGTCTATGAATACCAAAAAGTTAGACCGCTTTTGGTCCAGATCAAGTTAGTCGGAAGATAGTCGAGACCAAAGTGATAACTATGAATATGGCCCACTATAACTGCAAATTTACGCTCCCTGTGATAGCCAAATAAACCAGTTGATTCTGTTTACCTAGGTATAGTCACGTGGCAGTCTTATTGCAGTGGTGGATTATACGTGCAACATGAGAGGAGGAATCTTTAATTGGGACTGGGAAAGCAAGATATTCTTATTACTTTTCATGATGGTTAAGGAAAGTGCTGATATGCCCTACTAATTTGTATATATTACAAGCTTCATGCTAAAGGGCCATTACAATACGATTCTTATTGTGCTTCAAAGCAACACACCATTGAGCAGTTCAGGAAAACATGGTATGGATTTGTACACATCACTGCCGAAAACATTACGACTACGTTATTATCTAACAATGTACATTGTTAACTATTTAAATGCGTTTTACAGATAAACTGTAAGGTTTGTATTTTGGAATGCAGTATAGAAGCTATTTAAATGTTTCAGCAACATAAGGCAAACAACTGAAGCTCCATAACTATTGTATAACAGAAGTGCTTCTGTCAGCTGAAGTTAGTAAGGGAGTGAGAGAGCGATTTCTCACACAATGCCAGTATGAGCAGCCTAGCACTGTCGATAAGTCCGTCATTCATATTTTCTTGTGTCATTAAACCTCGTCATGCTTTACTAGGCAAACCCTGCGTTTAAAAGTATGTATCTGATTACGTCACAAAACACGAATAACCCAGCTGTGGCACACAGTAATATAAATCCATATAAACTTTGTTTTAACAAGATCTATATGTTTTGTGAAATAAGATTTTGTCTAGTTCGTCCGTCCGTGACAGCTGAAGAGTGCGTCTAGCCTGAATGCTGTTGCTGTGTGTCCAATTAAAAGATTCTAACCGCACAAAGGATTATTTAGGATAGGTGTGAGGGTGGTCTGAATAGTTTCCGACCTAATTAAGATACAAGACTATGTACACAAAGATACAAGACATTTGATACACGTTTGTTTTACGAAATTGCCCATTCCCTAAATTAACTGTTACGTGACAATGTTCTTCTCACAACTGGCTCTTAGAACAACATATGATAAAATGTTTCCGTGATAAAAGAGATGTAAACGTGGATATGTTAAATTATTTGGGAATGGTCGCTTAACAAGTATTCATTCTGGATAACTTTCGTGTATGTCACAAATCATAAGAAATTGATAAAATACATAGGTGGTCTGAAAAATTGCCGACCTAATAAACATACAAGATATTATTTCAGAATTTTTTTTCAACATAGCCTCCTTGTAACTCTACACACTTCTCCCAGCGATGCTCCCATCTCTGTAACCCGTCCAAATAGTACTCAGCGCTTTTCAACAGTCTCCTTGTAACTCTACACACTTCTCCCAGCGATGCTCCCATTTCTGTAACCCGTCCAAATAGTACTCCAGGTTTTTCAACATAGTCTCCTTGTAACTCTACACACTTCTCCCAGCGATGCTCACATCTCTGTAACCCGTCCAAATAGTACTCGACGTTTTTCAACATAGTCTCCTTGTAACTCTACACACTTCTCCCAGCGATGTTCCCATCTCTGTGAACCGTCCAAATAGTACTCGACGTTTTTCTACATAGTCTCCTTGTAACTCTACACACTTCTCCTAGCGATGCTCTCATCTCTGTAACCCGTCCAAATAGTACTTGACGTTTTTCAACATAGTCTCCTTGTAACTCTACACATTTCTCCCAGCGATGCTCCCATCTCTGTAACCCGTCCAAATAGCACTCGACGTTGTTCAACATAGTCTCCTTGTAACTCTATACACTTCTCCCAGCAATACTCCCATCTCTGTAACCCGTCCAAATAGTACTTGGCGTTTTTCAACATAGTCTCCTTGTAACTCAACACACTTCTCCTAGCGATGCTCTCATCTCTGTAACCCGTCCAAATAGTACTTGACGTTTTTCAACATAGGCTCCTTGTAACTCTACAGACTTCTCCCAGCGATGCTCCCATCTCTGTAACCCGTCCAAATAGTACTCAGCGTTTTTCAACATAGTCTCCTTGTAACTCTACACACTTCTCCTAGCGATGCTCTCATCTCTGTAACCCGTCCAAATAGTACTTGGCGTTTTTCAACATAGTCTCCTTGTAACTCTACACACTTCTCCTAGCGATGCTCTCATCTCTGTAACCCGTCCAAATAGTACTTGACGTTTTTCAACATAGGCTCCTTGTAACTCTACAGACTTCTCCCAGCAATGCTCCCATCTCTGTAACCCGTCCAAATAGTACTTGGCGTTTTTCAAAATAGTCTCCTTGTGACTCTAAGCACTTCTCCCAGCGATGCTCTCATCTCTGTAACACGTCCAAATAGTACTCGACGTTTTTCAACATAGTCTCCTTGTAACTCTACACATTTCTCCCAGCGATGCTCTCATCTCTGTAACCCGTCCAAATAGTACTCGACGTTTTTCAACATAGTCTCCTTGTAACTCTACACACTTCTCCCAGCGATGCTCTCATCTCTGTAACACGTCCAAATAGTACTCGACGTTTTTCAACATAGTCTCCTTGTGACTCTACACACTTCTCCTAGCGATGCTCTCATCTCTGTAACCCGTCCAAATAGTACTCGACGTTTTTCAACATAGTCTCCTTGTAACTCTACACACTTCTCCCAGCGATGCTCCCATCTCTATAACCCATCCAAATAGTACTCGACGTTTTTCAACATAGTCTCCTTGTAAGTCTACACACTTCTCCCAGCGATACTCCCATCTCTGTAACCCGTCCAAATAGTACTCGACGTTTTTCAACATAGTCTCCTTGTAACTCTACACACTTCTCCCAGCAATGCTCCCGTCTCTGCAACACGTCCAAATAGTACTCTACGTTTTTCAACATAGTCTCCTTGTAACTCTACAGACTTCTCCCAGCGATGCTCCCATCTCTGTAACACGTCCAAATAGTACTCGGCGTTCTTCAACTTAGTCTCCTTGTAACTCTACACACTTCTCCCAGCGATGCTCCCATCTCTGTAACCCGTCCAAATAGTACTCGACGTTTTTCAACATAGTCTTCTTGTAACTCTACACACTTCTCCCAGCAATGCTCCCGTCTCTGTAACACGTCCAAATAGTACTCGGCGTATTTCAACATAGTCGCCTTGTAACTCTACACACTTCTCCCAGCGATGTTCTCATCTCTGTAACACGTCTAAATAGTACTCGACGTTTTTCAACATAGTCTCCTTGTAACTCTACACACTTCTCCCAGCGATGCTTCCATCTCTGTAACCCGTCCAAATAGTACTCGGCGTTTTTCAACATAGTCTCCTTGTAACTCTACAGACTTCTCCCAGCGATGCTTCCATCTCTGTAACCCGTCCAAATAGTACTCGACGTTTTTCAACATAGTCTACTTGTAACTCTACACATTTCTCCCAGCGATGCTCCCATCTCTGTAACCTGTCCAAATAGTACTCTACGTTTTTCAACATAGTCTCCTTGTAACTCTACACATTTCTCCCAGCGATGCTTCCATCTCTGTAACCCGTCCAAGTAGTACTCGACGTTTTTCAACATAGCCTTCTTGTAACTCTACATACTTCTCCCAGCTATGTTCTCATCTCTGTAACACGTCCAAATAGTACTCGACGTTTTTCAACATAGTCTTCTTGTAACTCTACACACTTCTCCCAGCGATGCTCCCATCTCTGTAACCCGTCTAAATAGTACTCGTCGTTTTTCTCTACAAAATAATTGTTCACGAAGGTGATCGTCTCTTCATTTGACGAAAATCTCTGTCCTCCGAGCGCAATTTTCAGATGAGGGAACAAAAAGAAGTCGCGTGGTACTAGATCTGGTGAGTCAAGCAACTGAAGTCCACCACGAGAGAGGAAAGGAGGAAACTAGGTGACCCTAGCGACCTTGGCAGCCACTTCTACAGTGGTCAAGGGAGAAGCTTTGCTAGTAATGCAGAAGTTATGCATAATAAAAGACTACTCAAGCCTACTCTCCCAAAATTCAAGTCATGTAGCTCATTTGGCAAAAAGAATGTTGCATTTGATTAAAAATTTATAGACTAAATCAAAACTTTTTCAAAAATCTCCACACAATATTAACTTTATAACGATACAAACACAAGTGGCACCCTCAGCCACAGTAAACATCAAGGTGTTTCTTGCTAGAATGTTCTGGAAGTTTTCGTTCATCTCCAACTCTGAAGCCTTCTGAAACTCAAACCAGCGGCTGTATAAGCAAGCACTCTCGCGGCTAAGTTAATAAGTAGAGAAGTTCACGAGAAAGTTAGTACGTTTCTGATTTTTTACTCTCATACAACTACTGTGACGTGCTGTTAATGGTAGGGGATATTACAGATGTCATGTGTTCGACTCCCCAGACAGTGAACCGGCCGGAAGAAAAGACTACGTCATCGTTCATATTACTGTATGCCCACGACAAGAAGGCTAGATGGGCATGAAAGGCAGAGGAGCTTGAACTGTGGATCTGCTCCGGTAGCGGATCGGTTTTCTAGGAAAGGACTGAATGAAAAGTGCATATGAGTAAGGCAGTTTGCGGCTTAATTCAGTGCCATTAAGGTGCAAAACCGCATTTTATTTGAATTGCTTGGGTTCTTGTTGTTGAAATTTGGAGCTATGAGTTCTCTTCTCAGGTGAATGGTTATAGGAAAATCGGTTTGTAGATGTTGGTTGCCCAGTGGAATCAATAATTCTCAGATGACTGTGAAATTTTGTTTTAATTATCTTGTAGTGTGTTTGTTCCATTAAGACTGAGTTGCAGCGGTGACCACTTCCAGTTAAATTCTACCAACGTATTACATTTTCTTCTCCCGACCGACACTATCACGTCTCACCTCTAGAAGGACGATGTAGCAAGTCTTTTACTAAATGTTACATTTTCTTCTCCCGACCGACACTAACACGTCTCACCTCTTGAAGTACGGTATAGCAAGTCTTTTACTAAATGTTACATTTTCTTCTCCCGACCGACACTAACACGTCCCACCTCTTGAAGTACGGTATAGCAAGTCTTTTACTAAATGTTACATTTTCTTCTCCCGACCGACACTAACACGTCTCACCTCTTGAAGTACGGTATAGCAAGTCTTTTACTAAATGTTACATTTTCTTCTCCCGACCGACACTAACACGTCTCACCTCTTGAAGTACGGTATAGCAAGTCTTTTACTAAATGTTACATTTTCTTCTCCCGACCGACACTAACACGTCTCACCTCTTGAAGTACGGTATAGCAAGTCTTTTACTAAATGTTACATTTTCTTCTCCCGACCGACACTAACACGTCTCACCTCTTGAAGTACGGTATAGCAAGTCTTTTACTAAATGTTACATTTTCTTCTCCCGACCGACACTAACACGTCTCACCTCTTGAAGGACGATCTAGCAAGTCTTTTACTAAATGTTACATTTTCTTCTCCCGACCGACACTAACACGTCTCACCTCTTGAAGTATGATCTAGCAAGTCTTTTACTAAATGTTACATTTTCTTCTCCCGACCGACACTAACACGTCTCACCTCTTGAAGGACGATCTAGCAAGTCTTTTACTAAATGTTACATTTTCTTCTCCCGACCGACACTAACACGTCTCACCTCTTGAAGGACGATCAAGCAAGTCTTTTACTAAATGTTACATTTTCTTCTCCCGACCGACACTAACACGTCTCACCTCTTGAAGGACGATCTAGCAAGTCTTTTACTAAATGTTACATTTTCTTCTCCCGACCGACACTAACACGTCTCACCTCTTGAAGGACGATCTAGCAAGTCTTTTACTAAATGTTACATTTTCTTCTCCCGACCGACACTAACACGTCTCACCTCTTGAAGGACGATCTAGCAAGTCTTTTACTAAATGCTACATTTTCTTCTCCCGACAGACACTAACACGTCTCACCTCTTGAAGGACGATATAGCAAGTCTTTTACTAAATGTTACATTTTCTTCTCCCGACCGACACTAACACGTCTCACCTCTTGAAGGACGATATAGCAAGTCTTTTACTAAATGTTACATTTTCTTCTCCCGACCGACACTAACACGTCTCACCTCTTGAAGGACGATCTAGCAAGTCTTTTACTAAATGTTACATTTTCTTCTCCCGACCGACACTAACACGTCTCACCTCTTGAAGGACGATATAGCAAGTCTTTTACTAAATGTTACATTTTCTTCTCCCGACCGACACTAACACGTCTCACCTCTTGAAGGACGATATAGCAAGTCTTTTACTAAATGTTACATTTTCTTCTCCCGACCGACACTAACACGTCTCACCTCTTGAAGGACGATATAGCAAGTCTTTTACTAAATGTTACATTTTCTTCTCCCGACCGACACTAACACGTCTCACCTCTTGAAGAACGATATAGCAAGTAACTTCCCTCGACTTCGCGATTCAGTTCGAACCTATTTCTGCTCCCCACTCTCACTTATCACATTACCAAAATAGCTCACCCTTCTCTCCATTTTTCAAATCTTACATTATTATTGATTTCTGATTTATTTCGATTTATGTTTCATTGGTTTCCAGAACTCATCTAACTCATTTACTTAACGCCTACCCTGAGTTCTGACACGCCTAACCTGGGCTCTTTGTAACGGTATACATCGTTATCAGCAAAATAGGACGTTCTAACCCTCATGCCTCATCGCACCCTGAAAGCATTTTTGTCTCAATGCATTCCTTGGTACTAGCGATCTATAGTTCTAAGACGTAGAACCCTTTTTGACACAAAGAAAGTAACGGTCCTCTTTCCTGTCGCTTACAGCGTGTAGATTTTACCCGAGTATTCCTCCCTACCTTGCCTTGATGCTGACATGCTTTGCTATATTAAATTATGTTCTTTACTCCTCATTCTTTAACTAAACCGCTATTTTATTCATCATCCTAACCATTCTAATTTCATATTAATATAATAAGATTTCTTTATATTGGTTTATCAAAGCATTTTTTTATTTATTACTATTTCTTTCTTCAATATCGAGATTTCTATTAATTTGTTGCCTCCTAACCGCTGTCTGATACTGACTGCGGTTGCAAGATCAAACCGCAATTCGTGGATTTTTCGCCATTGCAACCGCTGAGGTGTGAGACGGTGTGTCATGGAAACATGTTAAACGATTTATTCAAAATATTTAAGAGCCATATGATTTTTTTCGAAAATATTTCCATCTAAAGGGTGGTTTGGGGTGAAGGGATTTTGTTTAAATTCTTCCTACCGGGGCTCTGGAAGATGCTGTACTTGAACATCTACTTAGTTTGGTATTTAACCCACACAAACACAACAAAATATTCTAAGAATATATTTTGGGATTCAGAAACGTTCAACCCTTGTACTGTTCTGTATTATTTCCATGTAGCATACAGTACATCCTCTACTTACTGTTAAGTACAAATAGAAACCCTGTATTTTTGTGGGACTGCGCTATTGTGAATGATGCAGGAACTACAGAGTTTTCAAGCTCGTATTTCTACAATACTGAATGAATGATGTTTTATGTTTCTGGCTACAAATCATCACGTGTGGTAGGCCTGGGGTTCACTGGACAGTGAAAGCAAACTTCGCCGTCCCCGCCGCATCCCTAGGGAGACCTTTGTTCTGATGGAATGTGGACATAAAAGCCTTTCCGTTTTCCCAGTTGTTAATATTACGTCAATCAAGTGAAGCTAAAGTGTAATTAATATCAACATCATTTCAAATGTATATGAAATTTCTGTATGTGTTCATTAATAAAATATTATCACTGAGTAAAATAGCATTTAAATGTTAAAGTTTATAGGAAATAATTATCACGCTAAATGTTCTTATTCTAAAGGAATATTGTAGAATTTCTATAATTATTAAGAACATCGTGATACACGAAAATGTTGTTGCTGATGTTCTTTGTTGTCAAATGCTAGGCTTTGGCAATGAAGCCATTACCTCTCTTGCTCTCCAATGTTTCTGTGTAGTGGATCCGGCAGGTAGGACTTCACAGGTTAAAAGATGTTCTTCAGTCATTTCCTCTTCTTTGTTGTCAAATGCTAGGCTTTGGCAATGAAGCCATTAGCTCTCTTGCTCTCCAATATTTCTGTGTAGTGGATCCGGCAGGTAGGACTTCACAGGTTAGAAGATGTTCTTCAGTCATTTCCTCTTCTTTGTTGTTAAATGTTAGACTTTGGCAATGAAGCCATTAGCTCTGTTGCTCTCCAATATTTCTGTGTAGTGGGTCCGGCATGTAGGACTTCACAGGTTAGAAGATGTTCTTCAGTCATTTCCTCTTCTTTGTTGTTAAATGTTAGACTTTGGCAATGAAGTCATTAGCTCTCTTGCACTCCAATATTTCTGTGTAGTGGATCCGGCAGGTAGGACTTCACAGGTTAGAAGATGTTATTCAGTCATTTCCTCTTCTTTGTTGTTAAATGTTAGACTTTGGCAATGAAGCCATTAGCTCTGTTGCTCTCCAATATTTCTGTGTAGTGGGTCCAGCATGTAGGACTTCACAGGTTCGAAGATGTTCTTTAGTCATTTTCTCTTCTTTGTTGTCAAATGCTAGGCTTTGGCAATGAAGCCATTAGCTCTCTTGCCCTCCAATATTTCTGTGTAGTGGGTCCAGCATGTAGGACTTCACAGGTTAGAAGATGTTCTTTAGTCATTTTCTCTTCTTTGTTGTCAAATGCTAGGCTTTGGCAATGAAGCCATTAGCTCCCTTGCTCTCCAATATTTCTGTGTAGTGGGTCCGGCAGGTAGGACTTCACAGGTTAGAAGATGTTCTTTAGTCATTTTCTCTTCTTTGTTGTCGAATGCTATGCTTTGGCAATGAAGCCATTACCTCTCTTGCTCTCCAATATTTCTGTGTAATGTGTCCGGCAGGTAGGGCTTCACAGGTTAGAAGATGTTCTTCAGTCATTTTCTCTTCTTTGTTCTCAAATGCTAGGCTTTGGCAATGAAGCCATTAGCTCTCTTGCTCTCCAATATTTCTGTGTAGTGGATCCGGCTGGTAGTATTTCACAGGTTAGAAGATGCTCTTTAGACATTTTCTCTTCTTTGTTGTCAAATGCTAGGCTTTGGCAATGAAGCCATTACCTCTCTTGCTCTCCAATATTTCTGTGTAATGGGTCCGGCAGGTAGGACTTCACAGGTTAGAAGATGTTCTTTAGTCATTTCCTCTTCTTTGTTGTCAAATGCTAAGCTTTGGCAATGAAGCCATTAGCTCTCTTGGTCTCCAATATTTCTGTGTAGTGGGTCCGGCAGGTAGAGTTCACAGGTTAGAAGATGTTCTTTAGTCATTTTCTCTTCTTTGTTGTCAAATGCTAGGCTTTGGCAATGAAGCCATTAACTCTCTTGCTCTCCAATATTTCTGTGTAGTGGTTCCGGCAGGTAGGACTTCACAGTTTAGAAGATGTCCTTTAGTCATTTTCTCTTCTTTGTTGTCAAATGCTAGGCTTTGGCAATGAAGCCATTAGCTCCCTTGCTCTTCAATATTTCTGTGTAGTGGGCCGGCAGGTAGGACTTCACAGGTTAAAAGATGTTTTTCAGTCATTTTCTCTTCTTTGTTGTCAAATGCTAGACTTTGGCAATGAAGCCATTAGCTCCCTTGCTCTCCAATATTTCTGTGTAGTGGGTCCAGCATGTAGGACTTCACAGGTTAGAAGATGTTCTTTAGTCATTTTCTCTTCTTTGTTGTCAAATGCTAGGCTTTGGCAATGAAGCCATTAGCTCTCTTGCACTCCAATATTTCTGTGTAGTGGATCCGGCTGGTAGTATTTCACAGGTTAGAAGATGCTCTTTAGTCATTTCCTCCTCTTTGTTGTCAAATGCTAGGCTTTGGCAATGAAGCCATTAGCTCTCTTTTTCTCCAATATTTCTATGTAGTGGGTCTAGCAGGTAGGGCTTCACAGGTTAGAAGATGTTCTTCAGTCATTTTCTCTTCTTTGTTGTCAAATGCTAGGCTTTGGCAATGAAGCCATTACCTCTCTTGCTCTCCAATATTTCTGTGTAATGGGTCCCGCAGGTAGGACTTCAGAGGTTAGAAGATGTTCTTCAGTCATTTCTTCTTCTTTGTTGTCAATGCTAGGCTTTGGCAATGAAGCCATTACCTCTCTTGCTCTCCAATATTTCTGTGTAGTGGATCCGGCAGGTAGGACTTCACAGGTTAGAAGATGTTCTTCAGTCATTTCCTCTTCTTTGTTGTTAAATGTCAGACTTTTGCAATGAAGCCATTAGCTCTGTTGCTCTCCAATATTTCTGTGTAGTGGGTCCAGCATGTAGGACTTCACAGGTTCGAAGATGTTCTTTAGTCATTTTCTCTTCTTTGTTGTCAAATGCTAGGCTTTGGCAATGAAGCCATTAGCTCTCTTGCCCTCCAATATTTCTGTGCAGTGGGTCCAGCATGTAGGACTTCACAGGTTAGAAGATGTTCTTTAGTCATTTTCTCTTCTTTGTTGTCAAATGCTAGGCTTTGGCAATGAAGCCATTAGCTCTCTTGCTCTCCAATATTTCTGTGTAGTGGGTCCGGCAGGTAGGACTTCACAGGTTAGAAGATGTTCTTTAGTCATTTTCTCTTCTTTGTTGTCGAATGCTAGGCTTTGGCAATGAAGCCATTACCTCTCTTGCTCTCCAATGTTTCTGTGTAGTGGTTCCGGCAGGTAGGACTTCACAGGTTAAAAGATGTTCTTCAGTCATTTCCTCTTCTTTGTTGTCAAATGCTAGGCTGTGGCAATGAAGCTATTAGCTCTGTTGCTCTCCAATATTTCTGTGTAGTGGGTCCAGCATGTAGGACTTCACAGGTTCGAAGCTGTTCTTCAGTCATTTCCTCTTCTTTGTTGTCAAATGCTAGGCTTTGGCAATGAAGCTATTAGCTCTGTTGCTCTCCAATATTTCTGTGTAGTGGGTCCAGCATGTAGTACTTCACAGGTTCGAAGATGTTCTTCAGTCATTTCCTCTTCTTTGTTGTCAAATGCTAGGCTTTGGCAATGAAGCTATTAGCTCTCTTGCTCTCCAATGTTTCTGTGAGTGGATCCGGCAGGTAGGACTTCACAGGTTAGAAGATGTTCTTCAGTCATTTCCTCTTCTTTGTTGTCAAATGCTAGGCTTTGGCAATGAAGCCATTAGCTCCCTTGCTCTTCAATATTTCTGTGTAGTGGGTCCAGCATGTAGGACTTCACAGGTTCGAAGATGTTCTTTAGTCATTTTCTCTTCTTTGTTGTCAAATGCTAGGCTTTGGCAATGAAGCCATTAGCTCGCTTGCACTCCAATATTTCTGTGTAGTGGGTCCAGCATGTAGGACTTCACAGGTTAGAAGATGTTCTTTAGTCATTTTCTCTTCTTTGTTGTCAAATGCTAGGCTTTGGCAATGAAGCCATTAGCTCCCTTGCTCTCCAATATTTCTGTGTAGTGGGTCCGGCAGGTAGGACTTCACAGGTTAGAAGATGTTCTTTAGTCATTTTCTCTTCTTTGTTGTCGAATGCTAGGCTTTGGGAATGAAGCCATTACCTCTCTTGCTCTCCAATACTTCTGTTAATGTGTCCGGCAGGTAGGGCTTCACAGGTTAGAAGATGTTCTTCAGTCATTTTCTCTTCTTTGTTGTCAAATGCTAGGCTTTGGCAATGAAGCCATTAGTTCTCTTGCTCTCCAATATTTCTGTGTAGTGGATCCGGCTGGTAGTATTTCACAGGTTAGAAGATGCTCTTTAGTCATTTTCTCTTCTTTGTTGTCAAATGCTAGGCTCTGGCAATTAAGCCATTACCTCTCTTGCTCTCCAGTATTTCTGTGTAATGGGTCCGGCAGGTAGGACTTCACAGGTTAGAAGATGTTCTTTAGTCATTTCCTCTTCTTTGTTGTCAAATGCTAAGCTTTGGCAATGAAGCCATTAGCTCTCTTGCTCTCCAATATTTCTGTGTAGTGGGTCCGGCAGGTAGAGTTCACAGGTTAGAAGATGTTCTTTAGTCATTTTCTCTTCTTTGTTGTCAAATGCTAGGCTTTGGCAATGAAGCCATTACCTCTCTTGCTCTCCAATATTTCTGTGTAGTGGTTCCGGCAGGTAGGACTTCACAGTTTAGAAGATGTTCTTTTGTCATTTTCTCTTCTTTGTTGTCAAATGCTAGGCTTTGGCAATGAAGCCATTAGCTCCCTTGCTCTTCAATATTTCTGTGTAGTGGGCCCGGCAGGTAGGACTTCACAGGTTAAAAGATGTTCTTCAGTCATTTTCTCTTCTTTGTTGTCAAATGCTAGAATTTGGCAATGAAGCCATTAGCTCCCTTGCTCTCCAATATTTCTGTGTAGTGGGTCCAGCATGTAGGACTTCACAGGTTAGAAGATGTTCTTTAGTCATTTTCTCTTCTTTGTTGTCAAATGCTAGGCTTTGGCAATGAAGCCATTAGCTCTCTTGCACTCCAATATTTCTGTGTAGTGGATCCGGCTGGTAGTATTTCACAGGTTAGAAGATGCTCTTTAGTCATTTCCTCCTCTTTGTTGTCAAATGCTAGGCTTTGGCAATGAAGCCATTAGCTCTCTTTTTCTCCAATATTTCTATGTAATGGGTCTAGCAGGTAGGGCTTCACAGGTTAGAAAATGTTCTTCAGTCATTTTCTCTTCTTTGTTGTCAAATGCTAGGCTTTGGCAATGAAGCCATTAGCTCTCTTGCTCTCCAATTTTTCTGTGTAGTGGATCCGGCTGGTAGTATTTCACAGGTTAGAAGATGCTCTTTAGTCATTTTCTCTTCTTTGTTGTCAAATGCTAGGCTTTGGCAATGAAGCCATTACCTCTCTTGCTCTCCAATATTTCTGTGTAATGGGTCCGGCAGGTAGGACTTCACAGGTTAGAAGATGTTCTTCAGTCATTTCTTCTTCTTTGTTGTCAAATGCTAGGCTTTGGCAATGAAGCCATTACCTCTCTTGCTCTCCAATATTTCTGTGTAGTGGATCCGGCAGGTAGGACTTCACAGGTTAGAAGATGTTCTTCAGTCATTTCCTCTTCTTTGTTGTTAAATGTTAGACTTTGGCAATGAAGCCATTAGCTCTGTTGCTCTCCAATATTTCTGTGTAGTGGGTCCGGCATGTAGGACTTCACAGGTTAGAAGATGTTCTTCAGTCATTTCCTCTTCTTTGTTGTTAAATGTTAGACTTTGGCAGTGAAGTCATTAGCTCTCTTGCACTCCAATATTTCTGTGTAGTGGATCCGGCAGGTAGGACTTCACAGGTTAGAAGATGTTCTTCAGTCATTTCCTCTTCTTTGTTGTTAAATGTTAGACTTTGGCAATGAAGCCATTAGCTCTGTTGCTCTCCAATATTTCTGTGTAGTGGGTCCAGCATGTAGGACTTCACAGGTTCGAAGATGTTCTTTAGTCATTTTCTCTTCTTTGTTGTCAAATGCTAGGCTTTGGCAATGAAGCCATTAGCTCTCTTGCCCTCCAATATTTCTGTGTAGTGGGTCCAGCATGTAGGACTTCACAGGTTAGAAGATGTTCTTTAGTCATTTTCTCTTCTTTGTTGTCAAATGCTAGGCTTTGGCAATGAAGCCATTAGCTCTCTTGCTCTCCAATATTTCTGTGTAATGGGTCCGGCAGGTAGGACTTCACAGGTTAGAAGATGTTCTTCAGTCATTTCTTCTTCTTTGTTGTCAAATGCTAGGCTTTGGCAATGAAGCCATTACCTCTCTTGCTCTCCAATATTTCTGTGTAGTGGATCCGGCAGGTAGGACTTCACAGGTTAGAAGATGTTCTTCAGTCATTTCCTCTTCTTTGTTGTTAAATGTTAGACTTTGGCAATGAAGCCATTAGCTCTGTTGCTCTCCAATATTTCTGTGTAGTGGGTCCGGCATGTAGGACTTCACAGGTTAGAAGATGTTCTTCAGTCATTTCCTCTTCTTTGTTGTTAAATGTTAGACTTTGGCAATGAAGTCATTAGCTCTCTTGCACTCCAATATTTCTGTGTAGTGGATCCGGCAGGTAGGACTTCACAGGTTAGAAGATGTTCTTCAGTCATTTCCTCTTCTTTGTTGTTAAATGTTAGACTTTGGCAATGAAGCCATTAGCTCTGTTGCTCTCCAATATTTCTGTGTAGTGGGTCCAGCATGTAGGACTTCACAGGTTCGAAGATGCTCTTTAGTCATTTTCTCTTCTTTGTTGTCAAATGCTAGGCTTTGGCAATGAAGCCATTAGCTCTCTTGCCCTCCAATATTTCTGTGTAGTGGGTCCAGCATGTAGGACTTCACAGGTTAGAAGATGTTCTTTAGTCATTTTCTCTTCTTTGTTGTCAAATGCTAGGCTTTGGCAATGAAGCCATTAGCTCTCTTGCTCTCCAATATTTCTGTGTAATGGGTCCGGCAGGTAGGATTTCACAAGTTAAAATTTATTTCCTCTTCTTTATTTCACAGAGGACAATTTGGACTTGCATAAATATTTGGCAAAATAATCATATTCCGAAAGTAAATAATCTAAATTTTGCTACAATAGCTTTACGTGAGATTTCTGTATTAATTTATGGGTTTTTAATTACAATGTTCAAATTTTTATCTTTGTCCTTGTTAGATATTGATTGGTTTTGTTCGTTTTTTAAATTTTGTTTTAATTATTTTTATGGATTCAAAGGATAAGTTTTTATTTTTGTTCTGAATTAAATTGGCACCTTTTTTGACAAGAAAATCAGCTGATTCATTTCCATAAATTCCACAATGTTCAAGTATCCACTGTAATGTAATTCTTTTCTGTAGTTTTTTTGAAGTTGTTGGATCATTTTGTGATATTTTTTAATTTGGATTGACCTCATTTTATATGAACTTATTGCACATAATGCTGCTTTAGAATAAGAAAGTATGACAGCATTTTTGAATTTATCTATTCTGTATAGAAGGTGTTGGAGTGAAATATGAATAGCCGTTACTTCTGCATCAAAATTTGTTGTGTGGTGTCCTGCTGGTTGATAGAATGAAAACAGAGCACACTTAATTCCTGCTCCTGAGTTGTTGTCCAAGTTAGATCCATCTGTGTAGATATGTAACCATTCTTCAGATGGGTATCTATTGTTCACAGTTTCTAATGCTAGTGCTTTTAGTACAGGTTTGGAAGTTTCAGATTTTGTAACTATTTGTTCTAAATCTAATTGAATATTAATTGGTTCAAAAGTCATTGGGTTTTCGTTGATTGAAATGTTTTCTTTAGAATTAGGAAGATTCAGATCTGTTTTAATTCCATAACTTTGCGTAGGAAATTTGTGATAGTTCCGAGTTAAGGCTTGCATTGCCGTGATTGGAGTTGATTTTGCATCACCAGTTCTTAGTCACAGGGCCTGATTTTGGCATACTTCTAGGTGATTTATGTTAGAAAATTATTACCTCTGCATTATAAAGAAGTATTGGCTTGATGAATGTTTTGTATGTGCTGTTCAGTTTCTCCCGATTACTGCCCTACTTGACTCCAGCTAATCTTTTTAAAATTGAAAATTTTTTGTTGATTTTTTTACTACTGCTTTGATATGATTTCTCCATCATAATTTTGTATAAAAATTTGTTCCTAAATATTGTGTTTCATATGTACGAAAATGTACATCCCTTTAAAACATAACTTATTTAAATATTTATTTATTCGTTACTAAACATAAAGTTCTACAATTCTTTCTCATTCTCTTAAAGCCCTGTAGATATTCCTTTGTTTACGTTTATTTCTTGTAGGCTTATTACAAATTGAAATCACAGAAATGTGGTTAAGTGTTCAGACCAGGCTCTTCTACTAGGCAGACATTAATTTCCCTTAAAATTATACTTTGTTCACTTCAGTATTTAATGAAAAACTAAGTTTCTTTTTAACTTTATTTAAAAACTCCCAACCTTTTATATAGCCTTTACTAAAATATTTGATTAATGCAATCTTTTTATCTATTTTGAGCCATTTTTCATATTGTGACTTTGTGGGTTCGTCACTTAAGAGACTAGTTTCCAGAAATTCAAACTTTCAAGTAAAAAGACGTCTTGTACAATCCTTACAGGTTCTAAAATGGCGTAAGATACACCAACGCAACCTTCAAGTTCGTCTCACACGCGTTTGAATTCACTTTCAAATTACTACACACGCACGATTATCAGTTCTCGACTCTAGCCTGACCGTGCCATGCCATGCGGTGCTGGCTTGCTGTATTTAGCCAGAAGGTTTCTGCTGTGTGCCCACCCGTTAAGGGTTTTTTACCGCAGGTACGGTATTTGAATTCGGGATATTGTGGGGTGAGGTTTGGGTTTTGAGATTTGAGTTATTTTATGAGGTTACAATTTTGTACCTTGGGGTTGAAGGACCGAATGCAATGCCTGGCACCCTGGTTTTTTAATTTTGATTAAATTTGGGAAAAATTTGATGCCAAGCAGCTTGGATGGATTATGTGGAGGTCAGCTTTAGCTGGTGTTAGGATTAGCTACGTTATCTCGGGTACCCCCAAGCCATGCGTGGTACCAGGTGAAGTCTAGAACAGCGTCTAGTGGAGTCATAATCTCCCAATGATCTGACGAGGGCGCTTCTATGGGTAGGTAAAGTAGCTTATAATTTTGATGTCCGGCCCCTAATTTCATCCTCCACGTATGGAATACCCGAGGCTTCGTGTAGCAACCTGGTAGGAAAATAACGTCCCACAGAATATATAGACCTAAGTTCTCTATTCTGTGCACTTTGAAGTCATGCTAGCACGCTGTCTACGGCCATGGCCCAGATCTCGCAGGCATATAGCATTACCGGAATTACCAGCGCTCGGAAGACGTATAACTTCAGGCCAACTGGCATCGAGGTTGACCCCAGCATTGGATACAGGGAAGCAATTGCTCCCTGCACCTTCGCCGATAGGTCCCTGATGTGTTGGCGAAAAGTTAGACCCCTGTCTAAGTTAACACCTAGGTACTGGACGGAGTTGGTCCACTCTATCCTTCGACCTCGGTAGCTGAGGTTGGGGCAGTCTGCGGGGGTGTTAGCCCTTTGTAAAAACTATGGCGTGGCTTTTGTCCGGATTAACGGACATCCGCCAACGCCTACACCACTGTTGTGTGAGACGGAGATGTCTTTGTAAGGGGTTGAAGGCTCTAAGGATGCGTTTGGCTTTGCAAAACAGAAGCACGTCGTCAGCGTATTGTGCCACTTTGACTATTGGCTCTGTTGGGAAATCTGCCATAAAGACGTTGAATAAGGTGGGAGATAGTACAGAGCCTTCGGGGACTCCGCCTCTCACTGATCTGAGTGTTGATATTTTCCCCGCGACTGTGACTTTGAAGGTTCGGTGTCGCAAGAATCTGTGTAAGATGTTGATAATTTGTGTTGGGACCCCAGGTGGATCTGTTTGTAAAGGAGTCTGGCGTGCCATGTCGTAGAGAAGGCCTTCTCGACATCCAGCGAAACCGCAGCTGGGAAGGCGCCTTCCTGGAAACCCAGGGCAGCAGTCTCCAACCCACGCAGCAACTGTTGGGCTGTCGAGTGCCCAGGACGAAAACCAAACTGATGGGCGGGGATGACTTGAATGTCTTCCAATATTGGGGACAAGCGGGTGAGAATCAACCTCTCGAGAACTTTCGAGAGGGTGGAAAGGAGGCTAATGGATCGGTAGGTGGAAGGATAACTCTAGCCCGACTGTAGCCGCGGCTTCTTTTATACATCCACTCATTGTCCCAGAAACTTGTTGACGCTTCAAGGCCTTTCGTCGTGCACCGAGAAACCAATGGACCTATCTTTGTCTCTTTCTACCTCTGTTGGCTCTCTCTGTGTCTCTCTCGACAAGTGATTAGCGCTGCGCGCACTGGCCGCTCTATCTGTCTCTTTCGCACGCGCCGGCCGCGTCTCAACAATGCCTAGCGACAAAACATACAGTGCATTCTTTTCTCCTGCCTATTGGACACTGTTCCTTTCTTTCTTTTTTTTTTGGCAAAACGTTTCCTCATCCCTTTCAGCCTCCATTCATCCGCTATACCCCCTCTTTGCCCTTATTTATTTATATTTTTTTTTTCTCTTTCCCAAATACGTTTATTGTAATTTACTATTTTAACGATCTTGTTACAATGATATTAGCATATTGTATTTGTATTTCTATGTCTTCAAATCTTCTCCTACCCCCTTTCCACATACCCCTTTACAATGTTTTCCCATATTTTCCAAATGATTCCCGGACCAAAGTTTCCAGGTTATATTGCTTACTCCAACACGATTCGTTGCCTTTGAAACCTTTTTCAAAACATTCTTTTCATCTAAATTTAAAATTCTAAACCAAAACTTAAGTGTTCTCTCCATGTTCGCAGCTTTCCTTCCTACTCTACCCATTTCCATTTGGACAAATTCTCTAGCTGCGGAGCTGGGTAATCCTAACACTGCTCTACAAAGCATTCTACGAGGTGCAAGTTATAACACCTATTTTTTTGTCAGGACTGGGATCAGATAGGAACTTCTGCTTTTTTTAAGTACACGTAGACCCTTTGTGAATGCGTCACATAAATGGCAGCACTATACAGTGCATAAAACTAAAGTGACCATGAGGAGAATGAGGTCTGTTTTTGATACTTAAAATGGCGACGTTTTCATTGTAAGAACAGCGTGTAATCATTCGTTTTCTACATTTTCGTGGTGTGACACCTAATGAAATACATCGCTAGTTGAGTGAGGCATGTGGTGATGGTACCACGGATGTGCCTAATGTACGTTCCTGGGAACGACAGTTCAATGAAGACAGAACATCGTGTGACAACAATCCAAGATAGTTGAGTGAGTCATGTGGTGATGGTAACATGGATGTGTCTAATGTACGTTCCTCGGTGTGACAGTTCAATGAAGACAGAACATTGTGTGACAACAAACCAAGACAGTTGAGTGAGGCATGTGGTGATGGTACCATGGATGTGTCTAATGTACGTTCCTGGGTGCGACAGTTCAATGAAGACAGAACATCGTGTGACAACAAACCAAGACAGTTAAATGAGACATGCGGTGATGGTTCAATGGATGTGTCTAATGTACGTTCCTGAGTGCGACAGTTCAATGAAGACAGAACATTGTGTGACAACAAACCAAGACAGTTGAGTGAGACATGTGGTGATGGTACCATGGATGTGTCTAATGTACGTTCCTGGGTGCGACAGTTCAATGAAGACAGAACATCGTGTGACAACAAACCAAGACAGTTGAGTGAGGCATGTGGTGATGGTACCATGGATGTGCCTAATGTACGTTCCTGGGAACGACAGTTCAATGAAGACAGAACATTGTGTGACAACAAACCAAGACAGTTAAGTGAGACATACGGTGATGGTACAATGGATGTGTCTAATGTACGTTCCTGGGTGCGACAGTTCAATGAAGACAGAACATCGTGTGACAACAAACCAAGACAGTTGAGTGAGACATGTGGTGATGGTACCATGGATGTGTCTAATGTACGTTCCTGGGTGCGACAGTTCAATGAAGGCAGAACATCGTGTGACAACAAACCAAGACAGTTGAGTGAGGCATGTGGTGATGGTACCATTGATGTGCCTAATGTACGTTCCTGGGAACGACAGTTCAATGAAGACAGAACATCGTGTGACAACAATCCAAGATAGTTGAGTGAGTCATGTGGTGATGGTAACATGGATGTGTCTAATGTACGTTCCTGGGTGCGACAGTTCAATGAAGACAGAACATCGTGTGACATCAAACCAATACAGTTGCAGACATCGCCCCCAAAATTGGCATTACCGTGGGATCTGTGCACAGAATGTTGTGTCAATATCACCTGATAATTTGCCACGCGCGCAGTTCTGTGATCATCCGTCAGCATTCGTGGCACCCACATAGAAGACACTTTTCGCATTTTAAGATCTTCATACAGGATTGTGTGCACAGATCCCATGGTAATGCCAATTTTGGAGGCAATGTCTGCAGCTGTCTTGGTTTGTTGTTACACGATGTTCTGTCTTCATTGAACTGTCACACCAAGGAACGTACATTAGACACATCCATGGTACCATTACCACATGCCTCACTTAACTGTCTTGGTTTGTTGTCACACGATGTTCTGTCTTCATTGAACTGTCACACCCAGGAACGTACATTAGACACATCCATGGTACCATTACCACATGCCTTACTCAACTTTCTTGGTTTGTTGTCACACGATGTTCTGTCTTCATTGAACTGTCGCACCCAGGAACGTACATTAGACACATCCATGGTACCATCACCACATACCTCACTCAACTGGCGATGAATTTCAATAAGTGTCACACCATGAGAATGGAGAAAACGAATGATTACACGCTGTTCTTGCAATGAAAATGTCGCCATTTTAAGTATCAAAAACAGTCCTCACTCTCCTCATGGCCACTTTAGTTCTATGCACTGTATAGTGCTGCCATTTATGTGACGCATTCACAAAGAGTCTACGTGTATTAAAAAAACAGGAGTAGCTATCTGATCCCAGTCCTGAAAAAAATAGGAGGTTTTATAAGTTGAACGCACTGTACGGTATCCAGCAACTTCAGTCCCATATAACATATTTGCTTCCACTACCATGTTATATATTTTTTCTAAACACCTGGCGTTAATATCCGGGTATCTGTATTTATAGTCTCTAACTGATGCCAATGCTGCTTTCCAGATATTTCTCTCGATTACATAGAAAGGTATCTCATATAGCGTCCATCGGACTACCTTCACTTCCTTTGTATCTATAACAAAACGTGTAATGTAATTTTACTAAGTATTTATCTTTATTTACAAAAATGTTAACTTGTATAGGTATCAGATTCTGAAAGTACATCTCTGTATCGTGACGGTAGGAGATGAGCATTCTATCTAAAGGCGCTCCTTAAGGAAGAATGACGCACAGTTGACGGGTTTGTAATTTGCAGGAAGTGTGTAACAATGTGAAATTGATAACACAGAGCGAATGTCGTATTTTATTTACTTAATGTTATCGATGATACCAAAGAATAGCCGTTCCGTATAAGAAATACGCAATAATGAATCACTGCTAAGATAATATACTTGATAATTTGTTAAGCAAGGATGCAGCACCGAAAACCCCAAATCCAGCAATTTTCAACCAGTCTTGCTGAAATTCTTACCACTTAGTTCTTATGCATAGTGGACACAGAATTAAAAATTTGGTTTTTATAACTTCAATAGTTTTTTAGTAATTCATTTGTGAAATTCAAAATTTGGGATAAATTCAAACCGCTCCACGTGATGAAAATTTTCAAAATTTTAATGTTTCTTTCTCTAAAAATGTTCAGATGGTTATGAAGAAAAGGTCTATCATATGAATTTCTTATACTGCCTTTAGTATAGGTATGGAGTATGGAGTATAGGTATGGAGTAAACAAAAAAAGCAAAACAATGATTAAACCTTTGACGTTTTGTATTAATAACTTTAAAAATATAATGAATATTAAAAATCCTATTTTGCTTTCTAAGAACATGTGTTGAAATTTTATAGAAACTGAATCAAAACTACATCGTGTGGAACATTTTGAATGACAAAAAATGTTGAAGAACTATAACTGAGTAAATCAAATTTTAAAATCCAAAACATTTTCCTTCTCAGCTACATGCCTTTAAGTAGACTAAAACCCTCCAGATAGATAAGTTACCTTCACAGAAATTGCTGAACGAAGTAAGCGTAACTGGTCCTTCCCTTGGCTAATTTTTAGAGATGTTTGTGAAATCTGTGTCCATTATGTCTGATTGCAGCTTGAGGGAGGCAGAACAACCAAAACTGAATTCACTGAAGGTTGACGTCACAGTAGCCTGAAGTCTCTTCTTTGAAACAAATATTTCTTTTGGGCAATTATGCCATATCAGGTTATGCAGAAACTTTCATTTGCATTTTGTCTTGCCCAATGTACATCTCCTTAGGATTTCATCTGGTGCCAGACTTTGGTACACAGGCATTCATTTTCTTACCACATCAGACCTCAAGTATGTTCCCATTGTTGTGTTATGTTTAGTTGTTTCTTCCCATGTATCGTTTAGCCTATTCATGATCCTAACTATGTACACAGTCAACAGAACGTCAGCTGTTTCAAAGAATGTTTTACCTATAACCTATATAACAGTTATATGCACGTTTTGATGTATAAAATACCTTTATAAATGTTAAATTACACACTAAAACTCATCAATTATATACAAACAGTATGTAATTTAACGAGAAACACAAGAAAATTACGACCAAGTTAGAAACTCACACAAAAGCAAAGATATAAACCTTAGTATTTGCTTTCAATGTTTGCAGCTAGTGTTTTGTTTCCATGGTGCCACATATTGTAAGAAATAACTATCATACCAACACACAAAATTTCACCAGAAACTTTGCCCGTTAATTTCAAATGTATTAATTTAGTACATTCAATCGAACTCAAATGACAGAAGGGGGCCCGCATGCACGTGCGCACTGACATTTAATTTGTCATGTGAGGGTATTCAAATGAAACTCATACATTTAATTGGATTATGATACTATAAGGTTCAAAGTATTTTATTATCTCAAAAACAATACTTTTCCCATATTTTTAGCCAAATTCGGTGCTGCATTCCCTTAAGCAGGGATGTTGTAAGTTAACCGGAACTAGCACAGAATTTTCAAACTTTTTTCCTTAATTTTACAGCCATTTACTTGAAAGCTGGAACACTTAAATAAAGAAACTATCACGAAAGCGGAAAACTCTGGCTGAAATTGTTCTAATCTCGGTCAAGGTGATAAGTCCTTCCGGGGTTTTCCCTTATACTGAAAAATGAATGTCGGGACCATGGACTTATTTCAGGACGTATATATAGCGGCCCGAGTTCCATCCCAGGCGACAGCAAAATGGGCAATATGGCGCTGGGTGTGTTCCATCATCCCCTTCCACCACCTTCTTCATTCTCACATCAGGGTTCTGGCGGTCTCTCCGTTCTTGATTCTCTGCTTCGAGGCTGCACACTGCGGTCAGAAGGGACTCACTTCCACCCACCGCCACTGCTCCCCCAGTCACAACGCCCGCTGTCGATAGAGGCGGAGTTGCGGCGAACAAGTAATAGAAGTATACGCTTTTACAGCCCTTGGGGCCTACTGCGATAGGTACGGGATTGGCGATCCCGGGGTCCCGAGCCAAATCTCGATTGGGTGCCTCTGGGAGCTAATGCCAAACACCCAAACTAGGTCAACACTCGTGTTTGACCCTTATCTAAGTAAAGTAGATTAAACTAATGTCAAATTAAAGTCAGGGCGGAGCCAGAGGGAGGTCGGAGCTAGCCAGAGCCAAGCCACAGCTAAGCCATAGTAAAGTTAGAGTGAATTTAGAGTGAAGATAGAGTGAGGTTAGAGAGAAGCCGGCGAGAAACCAGAGCGAGACCAGAGCAAACCCAAAGCAAAGTCAAAGTGAACCCAAGGCAAAATCCAAGTTAAGCCAGAGCAAAGCCAGAGGAAAGAGAGAGGAAACCCAGAGCAAAGCCAGGGCAAAGCTAGAGCAAAGCCGCCAAAGCAAAGTCAAAGCAAAGTCAAAGCAAGACCAAAGCGGAGCTACAACAAAGCCAAAGCGAAGCCAAAGCAAAGATACAGCAAAGCCAAAGCAAACCAAGCGGAGCGGAGCAGGACTGGTGCGGTACCTGACCTTATCCAGAGCCAAACAATTAAAGTGAATTCAGAGTGAGGTTGGAGTGAAGCCGGAGCCTAGTCAGAGTGGAGCCAGAGCTAAGCCAGACCGGGACTAGGGTGGTGACCGGAGCCTAGCCAGAGTGGAGCCAGAGCCAAACCAGAGCGGGACCGGGGTGGTGACCGTAGCCTAGCCAGAGTGAAGCCATAGCCAAGCCAGAGCGGGACCGGGGTGGTGGCCGGAGCCTAGTCAGAGTGGAGCCATAGCCAAACCAGAGCGGGACCGGGGTGGTGGCTGGAGCCTAGTCAGAGTGGAGCCATAGCCAAGCCAGAGCGGGACCGGGGTGGTGACCGTAGCCTAGTCAGAGTGGAGCCATAGCCAAACCAGAGCGGGACCGGGGTGGTGGCTGGAGCCTAGTCAGAGTGGAGCCATAGCCAAGCCAGAGCGGGACCGGGGTGGTGACCGTAGCCTAGTCAGAGTGGAGCCAGAGCTAAGCCAGACCGGGACTAGGGTGGTGACCGGAGCCTAGCCAGAGTGGAGCCAGAGCCAAACCAGAGCGGGACCGGGGTGGTGACCGTAGCCTAGCCAGAGTGAAGCCATAGCCAAACCAGAGCGGGACCGGGGTGGTGGCTGGAGCCTAGTCAGAGTGGAGCCAGAGCCAAGCCAGAGCGGGACCGGGGTGGTGGCCGGAGCCTAGTCAGAGTGGAGCCAGAGCCAAACCAGAGCGGGACCGGGGTGGTGGCTGGAGCCTAGCCAGAGTGGAGCCAGAGCCAAACCAGAGCGGGACCGGGGTGGTGGCTGGAGCCTAGCCAGAGTGGAGCCATAGCCAAGCCAGAGCGGGACCGGGGTGGTGGCTGGAGCCTAGTCAGAGTGGAGCCAGAGCCAAACCAGAGCGGGACCGGGGTGGTGGTTGGAGCCTAGCCAGAGTGAAGCCATAGCCAAGCTAGAGCGTTACCGGGGTGGGGGTTGGAGCCTAGCCAGAATGGAGCCAGAGCCAAGCCAGAGCTGGACCGGGGTGGAGGTTGGAGCCTAGCCAGAATGGAGCCAGAGCCAAGCCAGAGGGTGGCCGGGGTGGTGGTTGGAGCCTAGCCAGAATGGAGCCAGAGCCAAGCTAGAGCGGGACCGGGGTGGTGGTTGGAGCCTAGCCAGAGTGAAGCCATAGCCAAGCTAGAGCGTTACCGGGGTGTTGACCGGAGCTTAGCCAGAATGGAGCCAGAGCCAAGCCAGAGGGTGGCCGGGGTGGTGGTTGGAGCCTAGCCAGAGTGGAGCCATAGCCAAGCTAGAGCGTTACCGGGGTGGTGGTTGGAGCCTAGCCAGAATGGAGCCAGAGCCAAGCCAGAGCGGGACCGGGGTGGTGGTTGGAGCCTAGCCAGAGTGAAGCCATAGCCAAGCCAGAGGGGGACCGGGGTGGTGGCCGGAGCCTAGCCAGAGTGGAGCCATAGCCAAGCTAGAGCGTTACCGGGGTGGTGGTTGGAGCCTAGCCAGAGTGGAGCCATAGCCAAGATAGAGCGTTACCGGGGTGTTGACCGGAGCTTAGCCAGAATGGAGCCAGAGCCAAGCTAGAGCGTTACCGGGGTGGTGACCGGAGCTTAGCCAGAATGGAGCCAGAGCCAAGCTAGAGCGTTACCGGGGTGGTGGTTGGAGCCTAGCCAGAGTGGAGCCAGAGCCAAGCTAGAGCGTTACCGGGGTGGTGACCGGAGCTTAGCCAGAATGGATCCAGAGCCAAGCTAGAGCGTTACCGGGGTGGTGACCGGAGCTTAGCCAGAGTGGAGCCAGAGCCAAGCTAGAGCGTTACCGGGGTGGTGGTTGGAGCCTAGCCAGAATGGAGCCAGAGCCAAGCCAGAGCGGGACCGGGGTGGTGGTTGGAGCCTAGCCAGAGTGGAGCCATAGCCAAGCTAGAGCGTTACCGGGGTGGTGGTTGGGGCCTAGCCAGAGTGGAGCCATAGCCAAGATAGAGCGTTACCGGGGTGTTGACCGGAGCTTAGCCAGAATGGAGCCAGAGCCAAGCTAGAGCGTTACCGGGGTGGTGACCGGAGCTTAGCCAGAATGGAGCCAGAGCCAAGCTAGAGCGTTACCGGGGTGGTGGTTGGAGCCTAGCCAGAGTGGAGCCAGAGCCAAGCTAGAGCGTTACCGGGGTGGTGACCGGAGCTTAGCCAGAATGGAGCCAGAGCCAAGCTAGAGCGTTACCGGGGTGGTGACCGGAGCTTAGCCAGAGTGGAGCCAGAGCCAAGCTAGAGCGTTACCGGGGTGGTGGTTGGAGCCTAGCCAGAATGGAGCCAGAGCCAAGCCAGAGCGGGACCGGGGTGGTGGTTGGAGCCTAGCCAGAGTGGAGCCATAGCCAAGCTAGAGCGTTACCGGGGTGGTGGTTGGAGCCTAGCCAGAATGGAGCCAGAGCCAAGCTAGAGCGGGACCGGGGTGGTGGCTGGAGCCTAGCCAGAATGGAGCCATAGCCAAGCCAGAGCGTTACCGGGGTGGTGACCGGAGCTTAGCCAGATTGGAGCCAGAGCCTAGCCAGAGCGTTACCGGGGTGTTGGCCGGAGCCTAGCCAGATTGGAGCCAGAGCCAAGCCAGAGCGTTACCGGGGTGCTGACCGGAACTTAGCCAGATTGGAGCCAGAGCCAAGCCAGAGCGTTACCGGGGTGGTGACCGGAGCTTAGCCAGATTGGAGCCAGAGCCTAGCCAGAGCGTTACCGGGGTGTTGGCCGGAGCCTAGCCAGATTGGAGCCAGAGCCAAGCCAGAGCGTTACCGGGGTGGTGACCGGAGCTTAGCCAGATTGGAGCCAGAGCCAAGCCAGAGCGATGCCGGGGTGATGGACGGAGCCTAGCCAGAATGGAGCCAGAGCCAAGCCAGAGCGATACCGGGGTGATGGACGGAGCCTAGCCAGAATGGAGCCAGAGCCAAACCAGAGCGGGACCGGGGTGATGGACGGAGCCTAGCCAGAGTGGAGCCATAGCCAAGCCAGAGCGATACCGAGGTGATGGACGGAGCCTAGCCAGAATGGAGCCAGAGCCAAGCCAGAGCGTTACCGGGATGGTGACCGGAACTTAGCCAGAGTTAAGGCAGAGTAAAGCCAGGGCAAAGTTGAAGTAAAGTTAAGGTAAATTCAAAGGAAAGTTATAGTAAAGTAAAATAGAGTTTCTGAATGGGCACTGAAGACCATGGGGTTGACGGCGCTTAAATATAAATCATCATCATCATCATCATCATCATCATCATCATGCTTTTACAAGAACAGTTTCTAAAAGGTATAATGAAACAAACAATTTAGGATGGAGAGGTTATCTGAAATTAGAAAGTCTTGCCTTGTCTTGACTTTTTACGTTATAAACACCAATACTTCTACAAAGATGTTTAATTAAACATGAAGAGTACAAATGTTTTTCATTTTGAATTATGAGGTTTTTAGGAATTGTTTGTTTTCACCACATGATGAAGTTTTTATCCAATTCATCTGAAATTTGTCCTTCGTTTTCCGAAAAAGTAACAATTAAATCTATAATATTCCTTTTCTTTAGTAAGTTTTTTGGTGTATTCATTTTAAAGCAAAATAAAATTTAAAAAATATAAACGTTTTAAATGGCAATTCCAATTAAACAATATTATATGAGAAATGTCTAAGTTACAATGAGAAAAATGATCTTGAATTTTACGTGCTGGTTCGTTTTAAATAATGAATGAAAAGAATATAGGAGAGAGAGACATCTGAATGTAGCATATCAGATCTTAAGTGCCTTAACATCCGATTTGTCCATTGTGAGAAGCGATATCGATCCCATCCCACGCCGTGTTCCAGTAAGAAGGTTGGTTATCTCTGAGGAAGTAATGTCCTTTCATCTGTGCGACATTTTTCATGGAAAGCTATAATTGGTTATCTTGAACACACCACTCCTTTAAATGGAAAATGTCCTGACATGCGGTCGTATCTTTAGCAGAGTTACCGTGTGTCTCAAAGATAAGCAAAAATAATCTCACCCACACAGCCTTCTCTTGTGTAAACTGCTCTTAAAACCTTTAATCTTTTAATCGAGGTAAACGTTTACAGAAATGGTTTATTACATACTTCCTGTACATAGCCAAGACAAATATAGAAAAACGCTTATCTGAGAAAAGTATAAGAAATTGCAAACTAATAACAAAGAAATACTCGATAATGGTCCATTCCACAAATAAAATGCAAACAGAAAATGTTCCCTCTTGTTATGATCCAATTAATAAAACTTTGACTACAGACTTGATCTTAATAAAATATTTAATAAAAGCGATGTTAAGACTGCTCAAGAGAAAACTTTTACCCATCAATACAACAGTTTGGATTCAGAAAGGGAACATCAATAAATAATGAAACTTACACATTAAGTGTTGACTGCTTGTGACATGTAGGTAGAATTTCGTGTGATCTAGCAAAGCTTTTGATTGTATCGATCTTGACATTCTTGTAGCAAAATTGGAAATGTATGGACTAAAAGATCGACATTTAAGTTGCTTTGTATCATATGTAAGTTGAAAGGATGGAATCAAGAACAAAAAATCTACCAACAGATCTATAAGAATTAATGTTGTTGTTAAATATTGCTTTTGAGAGAAGGGGAGAGGTATTAGATCTAGAAGAATTATATAATGATCTTGTTCTATGTTATGGTCGAGTTGTATTTGATTCAGCAGCAAGCTGGCCACATTGTTATGCACAAATTAGACATTCAGGATTAAATAGATCGGAGATTGTTAAAAAAGATGTCGTAAAGGATAATGTAGTAAAAACTGCCAATTTTAATCCTAGCTTTAAGCCAGAAACAACATTTTATAAGACCAATACAAAAAATTCCAAATAAATCTAATAAATCGGAAAATATTATAGCAACATGTTTATCAGCTGTAAACACAAATAAATCTATAACTTCTAAACAAAATAAATATAAAATAGCCCAAGTAAATAAATTTAAGGACAATATAAGAAGTTTCAATCATAATATGGCAAATGAAGTAAATGAAAATAGAGAGAATTTCGCAAAAGTAAGAAGAGATGTATTTGGTGGATTAAATTTAGAAAGTAACTCATGGAGGAAAGCTTAAGAATTGCACAGATAAATGGGCAAAGAAGTAAATTGGTTATGGCGTAAATAAGAAAAATTGCAGAAGAATTAAAATTAGATATTATCTGTATTCAAGAACCGTATGTGGTAAATTCCAAAATTCCATATATGCCGTTAAGATCCCGACAAATCTTATCTCAGGAAAAGGCAATGGCAGCAATAGTAATTTTCAAGCAAGATTTGCAAATAGTAAACATAGCGCAATTTCTGGATACGCATGTTAATTGCATTGAAGTTATAACAAAGTATGGAAGTTTTATATTGGCAAATTATTATTTTCAATATAGTTTGGATATTGAACCCTTTCTATATAAATTACAAAATATTCATAATAAATTCAGAAATAAAGAAATCATGCATGTATGTGATTGTAATGCAAAATCAACTTGGTGGTTCAGTAAAAGACCAGATGAAAGAGGGGAGAAACTGGAAGAACATATCTCGGAATTAAATTTATATGTAATAAATAAAGATGGTAATCCACCAACTTTTCAAAATAGAGCAGGTGCTGAAGAAAATATAGATATTACTTTAGCGTCAGCAACAGCGGAGAAGAAGATTAGAAATTGGTGGGTCACACAGGGTCAGACCACAAGTGATCATAATTTGATTTATTTTGATTATATATTGAATGGGGAAGTAATTCAAGAAGAACATGAAATAGAATTACGTTATAATTATAAAAGAGCAAATTGGGATAAGATGAAGCAAGTATTTAAGGATTTAAATTTACAGTATACGGGAATATCAGTGGATTTGGATGCAATAAATTTAACACAAGCAATAAAAGTAGCAGTATCAAAATCCGTTCCAAAGATAACAATTTCTAATAATAAGGATAAAATAAAATGGACAGATAGATTGCAGAAGCTGAGATCGTTAGCAGGGAAATTAAGAAGAATATATCAAAAATCAAACATACATACGGAAAGAGAAGAGAACTTAAAGAATTATAGGGAGGCCAAACAAAAGTATAAACAATTATTAGAAGACACCAGAAAACAACATTGGGAACAGTTCGTTGAAAATAATTTAAAACAAGATGTCTGGGGACAACCGTATAAAATTATTATGGATAAAATTAAGAAGCCAGAAATCTTAACCACATTAGATAAGGGTAATGGGGAGATGACAGAAAGTGGGAAAGAATCGGTGGAATTGTTATTACATACGTTATTGCCAGATGATAAAGAGGAAGAAGATGATGATATTCATGTTGAAAAAAGAAACCAGATGATGTTGCAGTATACAGGAAATCCTGTTTATCCCTTTGATATTACAGAAATAAAATTAATTCTGCAGAAGTTAAAAAAGAAGATGGCACCTGGTCCAGATGGTATTATAAATGAAGTCTTGTATAATCTACGAGAAGAAATTGTCTTGTTTTTGTGTTTCTTGTTTAATGATTGTTTGGCAAGAGGAAGATTTCCAAACTTGTGGAAGGAGGCAAAGGTTGTAATTTTGTGCAAAGGAGCAGATAAGGACAGAACGCAACCAAAATCTTTCAGACCAGTATGTTTATTAAATGCTATTGGCAAGATCTTTGAACAGTTAATATATAAAAGAATAATGGAAAATAGGTTGATGCTGGGTATGAATAATAAACAATTTGGTTTCAGAAAGGGATATTCAACTGAGGATGCAATATTAAAAATTCAAGAAACAGTGTCAAAAAGCCAAAAGAATTATGTAATTGGATTATTTGTGGACATATCGGGCGCTTTTGATAATTTATGGTGGCCGTATTTTTTCGGCATTTTAAAAGACAAGAAATATTCAAGTACTATTTATAATTTATTAAAGGATTATTGTTCCAATAGAGAAGTATTCATTGGTGGATCAAATTTTGAAACTAGGAAGAAGATAACCAAGGGTTGCCCTCAGGGTTCTATCTTGGGGCCCCTTTTTTGGGATATTTTATCAGAAGATTTATTAGAATTACTGGAAAGAGATCATAAGGTTTTGGATGTAATAGCGTATGCTGATGACATAGTCATAATGATGGATGGACAGAGCAGACTAGAGCTAGAAAATAAAGCAAGAGAAGTTACAAATACATTATCAAATTGGTGTTTCAGAACAAAACTAAAAATTGCACCAAACAAGTCAAATTATGTGCTTTTTAAGGGAAATTTAAAGCGGGATCCTACAGTGAAGATAAATAATCAGAACATTAAACGGGAAAAAGAGATGAGATATTTGGGTATCATGATAGATGAAAAATTTCATTTCAGAAAACACACGGAGTATATTAGGCAGAAAACAGAAAATAATGCTAAAGCTAGCAAGAATAACCGATTTAAATTTTGTACTTCCATTGCGTAACATACAGATATATCATAACACCATTTTTGCTTCAATTATGACGTATGCGACAGCAGTTTGGGCAGAAAGGATGGACGATGTGCGAATAAGAAGATTGTTGAGAAGAACGCAAAGAAAAGTATTATTACGTCTGACAGGAGCTGTAAAAACAACACCAACTATGGCATTGCTAGTAACAACGGCCATTTGGCCGATTGATTTATTAATAAGATTGAAGGGCGCAAAATTTTGGGCGAAAAAAGGAAATTTAGAAAAAGTTTATAATATAACTGGAGTCAGAACAAACAAATCTTGGGTGATTAAAAATAGTGTAAAAGATAAATGGCAAAATGAATGGACAGAAAGTCTAGAAGTTAGAAGAGTGTTTGAAATTTTTCAGAACGTCAAAGAGAGATTAAAATTGAATTTTATTCAACCAACAAAGGGATTTATACATTATATAACAGGACACGGACCTTATAAGACCTATTGGAAGAAAATCAATAAAACTGAAAATGATATATGTGAATTATGTAACAAACAAGATAATCCTGAACATGTAGTATTTGAATGTGGAAGATATGCAATTCACCAACAAGAAGAGAGGCATGCGCTAGCAGGATATATCGTAAATGACATAATTCGAGATCAACAATTGGTAAATAAATTACAAGTTTTGACTAACTTTGTAAGTAAGAAAGCATGGGAGGTAAAAATATTCAAAGGAGAAAGAGCTGATAATAGGCGAAGAATAGTACAAGATCCAAGAAGGAGTTCTAGAATACAAAATAGGATAAGACGGGAAGAATTATTGAATAATCTAACAATGGAGGGAATTCAAGAAGAAGAAATAGATCAACAAGAAGAAGAATTAGAAGAGGTACAATTAGAAATTGATAATCTTAATCAAGTCAATGGAAGAAGATTCTTTGTAACCTCAACAGGAAGACAGGAATGGGCAGAGAGAAGAACATTCAGATTATTGACTGACTGACTGACTGACTGACTGACTGACTGACTGACTGACTGACTGACTGACTGACTGACTGACTGACTGACTGACTGACTGACTGACTGACTGACTGACTGACTGACTGACTGACTGACTGACTGACTGACTGACTGACTGACTGACTGACTGACTGACTGACTGACTGACTGACTGACTGACTGACTGACTGACTGACTGACTGACTGACTGACTGACTGACTGACTGACTGACTGACTGACTGACTGACTGACTGACTGACTGACTGACTGACTGACTGACTGACTGACTGACTGACTGACTGACTGACTGACTGACTGACTGACTGACTGACTGACTGACTGACTGACTGACTGACTGACTGACTGACTGACTGACTGACTGACTGACTGACTGACTGACTGACTGACTGACTGACTGACTGACTGACTGACTGACTGACTGACTGACTGACTGACTGACTGACTGACTGACTTTATTTATTTATTTATTTATTTATTTATTTATTTATTTATTTATTTATTTATTTATTTATTTATTTATTTATTTATTTATTTATTTATTTATTTATTTATTTATTTATTTATTTATTTATTTATTTATTTATTTATTTATTTATTTATTTATTTATTTATTTATTTATTTATTTATTTATTTATTTATTTATTTATTTATTTATTTATTTATTTATTTATTTATTTATTTATTTATTTATTTATTTATTTATTTATTTATTTATTTATTTATTTATTTATTTATTTATTTATTTATTTATTTATTTATTTATTTATTTATTTATTATCATATGTAAGTGAAAGAAAACAGAGTGTCGAAGTAACTAGCGAAATTGGTTATGAAAAACAATCTTCAAATTGGAAAGCTGTAACTCATGGAGTACCCCAAGTTTCAGTGTTAGGGCATTCACTGTTTCTGATCTATATAAAAACACTCATATCAACTCGTTCAAACGACTGTTACATAACAACTGAACGTCTCAACTGGCTGAAACTTTGGTGAGTAACTATCAACAGATGAACAACGAAACTCAGTAGCTTTTGTTTAGACTGCTCCATCTTCATGCTGAGGTCGGAAACTTTTCAGACTACCCTGTTATATACTAATGGCTCTCTTATGGATTAAGAAAAGAAAATCTGGAGCAGCTGCAAAAATGTGCGGAAATATACAACCAATTTTGATACTGAAATTGATGCTATATATACATTACATCAAAATTTATTTCCATGGTTCTATAAATGTAAAAATGTAATTATGCTGTCTGATTCTAAAGCTGTCTTCCAAGTTACTTGGCCCAAAATGATGAAGATCATTTGATTAAACAAATACAAAATCTGCATAAAATGCACTCTTACAGTGGATTCCTGCAAAATGTGGTGTTTTTAAAAATTAAATAACTGATATTTTAGCAAATAAACGATCTAAAATCAATTGAATGGCAAAACAAAACAACATTCTTTTGACATGTTCATGGCCTCTACTATCTCTTTCACTTTAATTCGGCGGTAGTCTAGCACCATTTGATAAACTTTAGCGATGTTTTCGTCTGTAGTTACAGTTTTGAACGTCCCGAACGTTCATCGTCTCCCAAGCTCTTACGGCCACGTTTAAATTCAGCTGCCCAAAATTTCACTGTGGTAAATGATGATACAGAGTCCCCATATACAGAATCCAACTCATCTTTGATTTGCATAGGTGTATTACCTTTATAAACAAATATTTAATGACAGCTCGATACTCGATTTTGTCCATTTTCATAAAAACACTGACATCAACTCATTCAAACGACTGTTACTGAAACTTTGGTGAGTAACTATCAACAGATGAACAACGAAATCACTAGCTTTTATTTACGGGTGCTGCAATCTTCATGCTGAGTTTGAAAACTTTTCATCCTCGAATATAACGATGGCTTTCTTATGGATTAAGAAAAGAAAAGCTGGAGCAGTCGCAAAATTGTGGGGAAATACATAACCAATTTTGATAATGAAATTGATGATGATGATGATGATGATGATGATGATGATGATGATGATGATGATGATGATGTGTATAAGGGAGCTCAACTGTAAAGGTTATCAGCGCCCCTTAAAAAATAAGTCATGGCAAAAACCAGATATAAATGGTCCTAAAAATCTATATAAGTGTAAATAAACTTACAAAAAATACACATACATAACAAAAAATGGAAACTATATATATCCAAAATACCAAAAACTCTGTTTGCTAAATTCTAAAGTCTAAACTAGAAAAGAACCTAAAAGCCTTCTCCAGTAATTTGTCATCCACTAGCACTTCTGCAAAGCTGGCTGTTCCAGCCTCGGCCTACAGTCTTCATTGTTACTCTACAAATCACTCGTTCGTCCGCTTATTACATATGCCTGCCAAGTGTGGGGGGCCGCACACACATGTCATCTGCGTCGTCTTCAGGTCATACAGAATCGCTTCATGCGCATCGCTACCAACGCTGCATGGTTCATCCGTAATAAGCAGCTCCATCACGAACTAGGACACTTACCTCTTCACGGCTACATTCGCAGGATCACCGTCGTTTATTTTCCACACTGCAAGAAGTTCCAGGAGCTGGGCATTATAACATCGGCGTCCGCACGCGCCAGCCCTCACGCTTGAAGAGTAGACTACCACAGGACCTGCTTCTAAGTGATACATCTGATTCGAGTGATGCTAGTGCTTGATGTCTGTCTTACATTTTCAATATTGATATAATTTCTCAGAGTATTATTGGAGTTCTAACTTAATGTAATTAGGGGGCGGCATGTTAGCCTACCCCTGAGTGTTATTGTTCTTATTGTACTGTTACCTTCTTTTCACTCTGATCTGTAAAGCATTGTACTGCTGATCCATCAATAAAAAATACATATATAAAAATAAAAAGCTGGCCGGCAGTTGCAGATACGTCCTAACGTGTGGATAGTGTAATTGATGCCATATATACATTACATCAGAATTTATTTCCATTGTTATATAAATATAAAAATGTACTTATTCTATCTGATTCTAAAGCTGCCCTCCAAGCTACTTAACCGATTTTTTTTTTTTTTTTATGTACGTCCTCCAACATTTAGTCATATCGGACGATGAATGGAATGGGTGAAATGACGCTCAATGAGTGCGGGATCCATGGAGCTTAGAGTTACCCGACATTCGTCTCTTAGGATAAAGGAAAACCCCTTAAAAGACCTTATCCAGGTAACTCACCCTGACCGAGATTCGAACTCGGGACCTCTTGAACGTGAGGCAGACACGCTACCATCTACACTACCGAGGCGGGCTTGACCGAAAATGATCTTATGATTAAACATATACAAAATCTGAATAAAAATGTACTCTTACAGTCGATCCCTGCACAATGTGGTGTTTTTTAAAAAATGAAGAAGCAAAGCAAGGATCTAAAGTCAATTTAATAGCAAAAAAATTCTCCTATGATATATAACAAAGAAACATATATGCAGATTATAATAATCAACAAATGACACTTTGTAATCAGCAGTCAAATGGAAGAAAATTTTGGATAATTTATAGAAGCTCCCGGTTTAATAATAATAATAATAATAATAATAATAATAATAATAATAATAATAATAATAATAATAATAATAATAATAACAATAAT